>JAVQJF010088377.1:0-30953 GCA_036023855.1 Gadopsis marmoratus
CCCCCCCCCCATCACTGTTATATGTTCTTTTCAGTGAAAATGAAATGCAGAAAATGACCATTCCCACTAAAGCCCTGAGTCATATCACAATCGCAGTATGTGCCTGTCTCTCTCTCTCAGACGTCCTGTTGGAGCGTCAGGCCCACCTGCCCACAACACACAAATTCAGCAGAGAGCCATGTAAGTGCACTCACACGAACCACAAACGTTATGCTCCACACACGCCGATCAGCCGTAACATCCAGACAGCATGTGATGCTCCTTTCTATCAGAACCAGCTGTTTCAGCACTTTGAGCTACAGAAGCTCTTCTGTTGGATCAGACCACACGGTCCAGCCTTCGCTCCCCACGACCACCAATGAGCCTCGAGTTTTTTAAACGTCACTTCGACTGTACAGACACATTCAGCCCTCGTTTCCTCTCTCAGTGTACCGGGTGATAAAGAACCAGCCCCCTCCCATCCTCTCCATTGAGTTGGACCACAACCCCTTCAAGTGTCCTGCGGCGGGCTGCACCAAGTCGTTCAGGAAGGCGAGTCTGCTGCACTACCACATCAAGTACTACCACTCCGACCAGCCGCTGGACGAGCGAGGCAGCGAGCAGGAGGCTCCGAGGTAGGCTGACGGTTCAAATCCCAGAACGGGAGCTTCACAGAGACTTACCAGAAGCAAAGGTGTGTGTTTGACACTGACGGCGGTTGTTGTAGGAGAAAGCGGCCATCTTCTAAGGGGGGTGACTTCATGTCAGACACGAAGAATGAGGACCAGAACAACACCTGTCGCCGTGACGACGTGACGAGAGAGCACAGCGCCATGGGATCCGGTAGGATGGCTGTGCATGCACACACACACTCTACACACACACACATTCTCGCTGTTGTAATGCAAGGTTTGAAGTTAAACTGTGGATAATCTTTGGGGTATTTTAAAAGTGCAACATAAAGAGTTTTATTTAGTTCAGCCAGAAACATCACTGTTCACCCGTCTGACCGGCATGTCTGTAAGCAGAAGTGAAGAAGGACGGAGGGGGGGAGAAAACAGGAGGACAGGACAGAAAGGAGAGGAGGAACTTCCAGAGAGTCAAAGTAAAGAAGAAGAAAAAGAAGAAGGAGAAGAAGAAAAGTCAGTCAGGTGAGAGTCAGTGTACAGTGCCAACCAAGCTGCAGTTGTCGCTTTAGACAGTAACACAAGTCGACCGCTTCTTAAAATCCCCCAAACGTCACAATTATTTGCAGGAAATACAGCAATAGGATAAACATAAGGCTGCATGCTGCGTACAGCCACAAAGTATCTGTTACCACATGAGTTGCAAAAGCATACAAAGGAGGGAATAACCGGTCTGATTTGCCTGTGTTCATATTTTGATGCAAATTGCTGCAATGAAGATATTGAAGTACCTTCACTGCCTCCGTGAGCTGCTCAAACTACACCAACTAACTTCCTGTTGTTTGTCACCTGCATGCACCTGACACCTCTCCCTCCTCACAGTTTGAAGACCTCTGCTGCACCTGTTTAGTATTAGTAGTGTTGAGAGCATCCGAGTAGTGACTGTTTCTTTCTCCTCGTCAGGTTTAGGAAGCAGCGATGATGAGAACTCGGACAGACCTCCGATCACTGTGAGGCTGCCCACTGAACGCGACAACACACACACACAAGGTGGAAACTCGCACACACATCACTGAAACTGTGCATGGTCATTGTTATTTATGTGAAAATGCAGAAGCTTAGATTTAAAACCCTGAATGTGAAGAGATCAGCTCGTCTGCCTTTCAGCTGACGAAGGCAGCGACTGGTCGACGCTGACAGCAGAGAGTGGAGAGGACACGCCCTCTTGGCCTGTTGCTATGGACACGGAGGAGTGTGAGGTGGTGAGGTGTGTGTGCGAGGTGGACGAGGAGAACGACTTCATGATCCAGGTAAGACACACACACTGACCTGTTTTACAGGAGAAGATATTTTTAGAACTGCAGCTCTTCCGTCGACTTAAAGGAGAAGTTGACATTTTTAAAACGGTACTCGCATGTCCAAATGCACATTGGATTAGTTCTTGGGCGCTGTACTCGTTTCTCCTGAAGTGATCAGACTACATAATTAGTTTTACACAATATAAATATATATTATATTTCCATTAAGATGGTCACTGACTCAGATTATAGATCATAGAGTCATAAACTCTTGGCGCGGGTCGACCTGCGTGATGTCATTGGGGAGGAGGTGCTAGGGGCTTCCAGGAACAAGAACGTAAACAAACATGGCGCCTGAAGCGGCGTGCTTGATACTGGGCTACAGTTGAAGAGCGCGCTGTGCTCCTGCTGGCTAACATCGCGCCACATGTTGTGGAATTACTCAGAGAGAGAAGGCAAAAAAATGTACCATCAACGAAACTTATCACTTGCGGCCGACACCCATCTTCATTGTTATCAGGCTGATGTGTTGTACGTTACGTTCCTTTGTGTCTGTCTGTCTCTCTGTAGTGCGAGTTGTGTCTGTGCTGGCAGCACGGCACCTGCATGGGTTTATATGAAGACAACGTCCCACACAACTACATCTGCTACTACTGCAGACACGCCGCAGGTAGGAGCTCTTCCTGGGTTGTTATATATTCACATAACTGCACTCCACACATCGTGTAATAATTCATCACGAGTAGGTCTGAACCATTTCAGTACATTTCTAATTACGATTTAAATTACAATTCTATAAACTCCAGGCCTGCGTTTGTGGTTTAATCGCAGGTGTAACTTGTCTGTACACAGGTTTTATCTGACGTTATACTGTTCAGCATCCCTCTGCTGCTGCTTCATGCATTATTATAAAACAAGAATATAAACAGTATTTCCTGAATGAGATGTCTGTCTCAGCCATGAGACATGAGCTGTTTAAAGAGTATTAAATCAGTTTAGCAAAAATGAAGTCCCTTAAAAAGTATTAATATGCATTTTTTACAATATGCAGGTGTAGTTCTGTGTGTTGCAACCTGTGGCGCTGCAGTCTTAAAATATATTGAAAATGTCTTTAAAAGGTCTGGAATTTAACGTCAGCGTTGAAGCCAACAGAAAGACTGATTATTATAATAGTTAACAGATAATCGCTCAGTTCTGGTGGTGATGACCAACATACTGTGTCGTGTGTGTTTTCGTTGGTGACGCTCGTGTTCAGGTTGGCGGCGGGCTCAGCGCTTCCTGTCGGAGCCTGATGTGCTGATCTCTGGTCACATGTTTGGCCTGTCGTGCGTGAGGGAGAACTACTCGGAGATCAACGCCTCCAAGATCTCGCACACCAGCCGCCTGCTGGCGCACACGCATGGCCTCACTCAGGTCCTCAGCGGGCTGCAGCTCAAAGTCAGCCTCTTACAGTGAGTACGGCCACGTCAGTCTCGTCTGTTGCCGTCCACAGAGACGTCGTATTCTTAGCCTGGCTGTCCGTCTGTCCGCGCAGCTCTCCGCCCCGCTCCGACCTGCAGATGTGGAGGTTGCCGTGGAGACGAGAGGAGGGGTTGAGATTGACATCCAGCCCGAGAGGAGAGACTCCCCTCTGTTACGTCAGCAGCGAGCACTGCTACCAGAAGCCCGGGGCATCATGGGAAAAAGCAGAGGAGGGAGAAAAGGACTGGCAGACAGCTGCAGTGAAGCAGGAGCAGAAGGTAAAACAGGAGGGTGGATCAGCCTGTCAGAGTCATTGATTGGGCAGATGTTGCTAAACTTAAAATGAAACTTACAATTCAAATCAGTCTGGTTTTAACCAACATGTCTGTAGAGATTCAGCCATGCTAGTCCGTCTGTCCTTTACCTCAACGACTGTTGGATGGACTGCCATCAAATCTGGCCTTAAAGACTTTGGTCAATCCTCTGACTTTTCCTCTAGCGCCATCATCAGGTCAACATGTTAATGTGTCCAAACGCTAAACCTCGGCCTCAGCTGCACTCTGTGTTTAGTGTTGATTAGCTAATCTTAGCACGCTAACACGCTAAACGTCAGCATGTTAGCATTTAGCTGAGTACGGCCACGTAGAGCTGCTAGCATAACTGCACTCTTCTTTTGTCTTTTATTGTAACTGCGCAGCATGTTGTGAGTAATCCTTCACGCGTGCTTCTTCTTCACTTTATGTTTCTGCTGTACTCAGCTCACGTGCTGAGCGAGGGAAGGGTGACCTGGCAGGTTATGTCCACCACAGGTGGCGTGGGGTCAGGTGTGTGCAGTGTTGGCAAAAGAAACAAAGCGTTGGCTCAGAGAGACGCAGAGACCTTTTAGTAGAAGCGTCGTACTCGCAGCACTAAGCAGGCTCCTGCTGTTGCTATGAGACCACCCAAAATCGGTTTGAGGCTCTGGGCTCATTCGCGTAAATGTGCGACTATTTTTACCTGCTAGTGCTCTGTGAGTGTGAGGGCTGTGGCGGGGGCTTCGGATAGAGCCTCGGCTTCTCCTTCTCTCCGTGTCTTCACTTCTTTTTCCTTTTCTTAGCGTATCCATCAGTAACCTTCTGCACTCAGTAATCCCGCTGCCATATCCTGAGAAATGACCCTTTTCCGGGTAGAATGCATTTATCAGGCGACGGTTCTGATTGTGTTTCTGTAGGAAGTAAAGCCCGAAGATGTCAACAAGAAACCAGCTGATGCCACTGCAGAAAACACAAGCACTGTGTCACACACACACACGGCCAGTGTAACAACAGAGGACCGCGCGCACACACACAGCTGCGAACGCACACACACTCGGAGACACACGCCGGAGCCTCGTCCGGCGTCCGTGGCCGAGTGTCAGCTGAACCTGCTGGAGCACGTCGAGTCCATTCACCACCAGATCAGTGCCAGGATGGACCTGATAGAGCGAGAGCTGGACGGTAAAACACACACACACACACACCTATTTATTTACACTAGGAAGCATGTCTGAAAAATACACACCCCCAGTCAGTGAAACAGGCTGAAAACACATTATTGACATATTGCAAAGTTGGATCTGCTGGATTGGTATTGATGCCGATACTGACCTGATTGGATATCAGCTGCCGTGACGTGTCACTGTAACATCCCGTGGCCTCGTGTTACCTAACGTAGGAAGAAGTCACATCATCATCAGTCAACATGAAATGCAAAAATAACCATTCCACTAAAATTATGCCTCATATCACGATCTCTCTCTCTCTCTCTCCCCCCAGTATTAGAGTCCTGGTTGGACCACTCGGGCGAGCTTGAGCCTCCTGACCCTTTGTCCCGCCTCCCGCAGCTCAAACAGCGAATCAGGCGGCTGCTGCGCGACCTGTGCACTGTGAGACGCCTGTCGGTCTGGCACTGACACTTTTTACTCCTTAAACTCTGACCCTGCACGTTGCTGCCAGCCAGGAGGAGCAAACGGGGCGACTTGTCAAGAGCGAAGTAGTAGAAGTAGTTTTGCGACACTCTGGGACAGTCACAGGACAGCGCCACCCTCTGGTTGAGAGAAGGTGCACTGCAACATGAAGGGGTTGATGCCATTCTTTTTGAACAGGTGATTTTCTTTGTTCAATTTCACAAAGGTACCAGAACATTTCCCAAAACCGTGTCCAGCAGGACTCCACACGACAAGTGATGACAAGTTTGATGGTTGATTGATTTGGATTTATTGTTTTTTCTGATGAGTCATCCGTGTTGCCGGGACACAGTCCTGTTTGTGTGCGTGGATGGCCGAGTTTAGACTGAATGTTGATGCACTTCATTTTCTAGCAGCCGTCCAAGCTGACAAACGCCATCAAAATGGAGGATTTAGTTCAAAGATTTCCACAGTGATGCTTTTTGTAAGTTCAATATTTCTCATGGCAGAGATTTTGTAGTTGTACAGAAATTACTACTAACGGTAATACTCTTTTCTTAAAGGACCAGTGTGTGAGATTTAGGGGGATCTATTGGCAGAAATGGAATATAATATTGTCCATGCGTATGATTTCTTTGGTGTTTAATCACCTGAAAATAAGTTGTGTTTTCGCTACCTTAGAATGTCTACAGAGGGAGCAGGTCCTGTTCCTCGGAGCCCGCCATGTTTCTGCAGTAGCCACCGTAGGTTCTCCTACACGCTTGGAAGAAGAGGGTGAGCAGAGGGGTTATCAGACCGCTGGGTGCCGTTAAATCTTGCACACTGGTCCTTCGAGTAAAAAAAGAAGAAAAGAAAATTCTCAGAGGGTTTTAAGGTCACAGCACAAAGTGTTGCAGCAAAATTAGTTTGTTTGTGAAATATGTGTTTCCTTAGAGCCTGGTGACCACTAACACGCCAGCCGGGTCAGTGGTCACCAGGCATCCGTTTACTCTGTACTGGACCGTTTCCTCCTCCTCAGGATTGTTCAACAACGAGAGGGGATGGAAAGCCAGCTTGCCTGCTGTGAGTTAACTAGCATCAACCAGCAGTTGCCAAGCAAGTTAACTCGGTCAGCTGATGTGACAATATGTTTGCACAGTTAATGTCGACGCCTCCTGGCTGGTTGCTGTGTGTCAACCAGCTCTGTGCTGTGAGCGCAGTGCAGCTTCTACCACGACAGAGCAGCTAAAAAGCTACCAACGCTCATTTCACCGTGGGCTCTCGGGCTCTCCATTCCCAGAACGGCCAGCGCTGTCGCGAGTCGGCAGCGTGAAAGTCTAAGTTGAGCTGTGCAGATTTACTCCCCCGTGAGAGAACCCATTCGGCGCCGCGATTCCTTTCAGATGACTGGGTTTTGCAGCCCCGCTTTAAATGCTGTTGCGTGCAGCGAGACGTCACCCAAAGGAAGTCTGAACAAACAGGACGTCATTATTTGAACAGTGCAAACGTTCGCTTGCTCACACGTTGGTCAGCACGCACTGCACAGACACTGAAAATGGGATTTGACCTGAAAGCACGGCGCAGAGTCTCCAGCTACACGCGTTGATGTATAAATGACTTCTAAAAGACGTACTGAGTTCCCTCAGTTTCTCGGAGTAGCTCCTGGCTTCGTCTCGCACTCAGTTCAGCAGCGTTTTCTATCACGGTCTCTTACTTCATGTGTGCTTATCGAGTTTTAGGTGAACTCTTCTACTTTTCTAGATTTATATCAGCGCTTTTAATTGTTTTCTGCCCTTTTCTAACTTTACAAAGAAAAATGTCTATGAAGCTTCTTAAACAACTTTTTGAATGAGCGCTGAAGTTGGTTGTTGAGCTCTGGGAACAGCGTGTGTGACGAACATCACACTGGCCCTCTTTAACAAACAGCTGGCTCCTAATAACTTATTGTATATATGAGTTCAATTTGTTTCCGTGTAATCTCAACACACCAGAAGCAGCGGGTCGATGTTCACCTCTGTAGAAATCCTTACAGAAAGACCAGCGTTGTTAGTGTTTATCAGCTTGCTCTCAGTCTAATAAACAGTTTTCAGTTAAATAAACCAACAAACGTTCCAATGTTGTGGCACAAAAACCATTTTAAAGTGTAAATATGTCAAAGTGAATGTTTATACACTAACTGTACAAAGCTGTAGATTTATTTTGATAGAAATCCTGCTTATGACTGGTTGGTGGTCCTCACTGTGTTTCATAGAAGAACGCAGAGCTTCAGTCGTTGTGAATCTTTTGATTTCCAGTTCAGTTCCAGCTGGTTTACAGATGGTGCGTTCAGGCGCCTCTTGACAGCTCGGACAAGTTACGCTCGAGTTCACCAGCAGACGGGTAATTATTTTCGGGGGTTGACGAGGACCGGCCTGAATGCCTGAATGTTTTCATGTTGCAGTCAGGTCTGTTAAAGACTGTGTGTCTGCTTCGTTAAACATTTAGAATATGAATTACTCCGTAAACCAGACTGGGGCTGCTGGTGTGACAGTGCAGCCCTGCACATGTTCACATAACTGGTGATGGAAAAGATCTGGTTCAATTTTCACTGAACATAGTCCCCAACCAATTCTCCATTTCCTCCTGTTTGTTTAATAAAAAGCACAGTGAGCAGTATTTTAGGATATGAATGAGCTTTTTATATATTTGTGAGGTGTTTCTAAAGATTTACGTCGTCAGAGCCGAGAGCCTCGGACAGGACTGAGAGATGGACTGACGTGGAAGACAAAGGCAGAATAACAGCGGCCTTCCAGACGGGACAAAATCACTGATCCATGAAAACATCCTCCTCTGTAAAACAAAATGTAAATACACGAATGAAAATCGTCTGTTCTGACAAATTAAATCATTTAATGACAAGTAGGGTAGATACGGTGTGTTTGCATGTCACTGATGTAGAAACGTACAGATATGTGGTGTTTTTCACTTCGCCGTGCTGATGAATCCTCTTCAGACCCTCGAACGCGAGGCTGTTCTGAAGGGATTAGTCCGTCCTGGGATGGCTGTGTACACGTTTCTATGCTGTGTACAGTATTCGTGTTGTACACAGCAGGTCCAGTCAGCCATATGGTCTCACTGTTGGCTTACAGACCACCAGGACACTCCCTTATGTGTTACAGTAACCCTTCCCCCTGCAGTACAGTCCATTGAACAAAAGCCCAAATATGGGTTTACCACTTCGTTCAGACGGGAGCGCTGTGACTGGACAGGAAGTGAAATATCTACACAAGTATTACAAGTATTAACATGGAACGTTTATACAGACATTCTTAACCCCCAGAAAGTGACTCCTAATAACTGGTGACCCCCCCCCCCCTGTATACCAGTAGATCTAAATATTTACTTGTTAAAGGCTTCACAGGATACTAAGAGTTTATCAGGGTGCCTGTATTTGTCATATTTGAATGGACCAAAATGACATTATTCACTGAAAATGAATGAAAAATGTCATTTTCCTTCCTTTTTTGTTCCGCTGCCGACCTGTTTACTGACCTGTTGGTGAAGCAACGCTGTTACTGTCACAAACTGCTGGTTGCCTCAAACTGGAAGACATTCAGCTGCTGAATATTTCACTTGTGCAGAGATCTAAGTTCCCACTAGTGTTGCCAGGATTGTTGACTGTTTCTTTTCTCTTCCTGCCAGAAAACTAGAATCCAAAAAAGCCCATCTGGCTTCATCACGAGTTAATTTTCCATCACTCCTACATTCATGTGGGAACTACAAACCCAAACAGGACTACACGGCTCAGCAGAGGGGCCGAGGGCAGCTCTACAGAGACCAGATGGAACAAAAAGGGACAGAAAGTTACATTTGTTCCTGCTTGTGTGGGATGACAGTAAATATTGTTGCCCTTTCCACCGTTTACTTTCACACCTGCAATATATTTTAGGCTTTAATAACACCGGCAGTGGTGGAAAGTAACTACATGCATTTACACAAATGCTGTCCTTCGTGCGCCCGAACACAGCCGCCCTCAACTGTGACACTTAATAACAGACATCAGTTTTATTTATACAGAGTTATCTCACGGCACTTGTTACTACAGAGCAAGTCCAAACCGACTCTCGTCAACAGAAAGAAAATATATTCTTTGCAATAATTTCACTTGAGACCTCCAGCTGTTTGTAAACATGGTGCATGTACCCTGGTAGTTCAGTCTCGCTCCCTGATCGACTGAAGGGGTCGCTGTGTTTGTGGACCCCGAGCCGTTTGTGGCCACGGAAGAACCTTTCCTGGCCACCGTTAATGTCGAACCCAGAGTTATGGACAGGCAGTGCACTCACAAATATATACATTCATAAAGATATACACGCACGCAGCAGTAACTCTGACTTAACGTGACACCTGAGGAGGTTTCGGGCGCGTGACCGCGCGTTGAATTGGACGGCCTGCTGCGCACGTGACGTGGCTCCGCCCCTGAGCGGCCGCGTGCAGCCTGACGGCGAGTTCAGTCTGAGCGAGGAGCCGTCGGACCGCCTGCCTCCCAGCGGCCACCTGTTCGCGTCAGCCAGCCGCCTAGTTGGACCGCAGCGGTACCGTCGGTAGCTTCTGGAGCTGACGTCTGACGGTGAGTGGCTAACAGCGACTAACGCTCCGCTCGGCGGCTGCCGCCGCCGCCGCCGACCGAGAAACGGCTAGTTAGCGAGTTAGCCCGCTGACTAGCAAGTGTGCTAGTTCGCCAGTTGTCGTGGTGTTGACGGTAACTTAGCAAGTGAACCAAGTTAGCGCGGAAAACAACGTTATTGCCGCCGCCGTGTGAGGCTTTTCTTCTACGGCGACGGTGCGTTTGGTTACAGGTGTGTGTGTGTGTGTGTGTGTGTGTGCGCGCGCGCGCGTCTGACTAACGAGGTGAAACGTCGCCCGTGGTAACGGTTGCTAAGCCCAAGCTTGTCCAGAGCTAACATTAGCATCCAGGCTCATTAATTAGACAGCGTTTAACATTAGCTCATCTGCAGAGATGTGCGTGCGTGCGTGCGTGCGTGCGTGCGGACAGCAGAGCCAAGAGCGTCGGTAACGTTACACCCAGCCTGAGATCCGAGCACAGCTACCGATCAGCGTTGCTGTCGAGACACTTGTCCGTTAATCATTTTCAGGTTTAAGTAAATTAGAATCTGAAGAACGTCAACATTTAATGCAATAACAAGCTACCAGAGAACAAAGTGACGCCCTCACTCGGCCTGTTTAACCCCATTTCATCTTGATTTAAACTGCAGTATTCGGTTCACGGGGAGAACATTCATTCGCGTGCACGTGAGTGTTGGGATGGATTGATCACATTCCAGATATGAGGGTTTCCTGGAACATCTAGAAACGGGATCACGACATCATCGCGGTTTCTGATCATCGCTGCGTACATGTGTGTTTACGTGCACACTCCTACCCCAGGATCAGGGTTCTGGAGTGCCCTGGGTTTGGTGTTGTCCATCTGACATCACATCCTTATTTTGGACACCTGGACAAGCCCTTATTCTGGTGTAGAGAAATCTCCATATGCTAGCTGGAGTCCTCAGAAACCAGGATGCCTGTAAACAAACGGCTGGTGCAGGTTTCTGTTAGCAGCTGCGTCCTCAACTGGAGCTACTTGCTTGTTTGTCAGCAACACAAACCATTTGGTGGTGGAGCGGTGGCCTGCATGCTGACAGAAAAGTCTGTGACATTGGGAATGCAATTTCATCGTCGTCTTCCTGCTGGATAACACTAGAAGATTTGAGTAAACAGGCTTTTCTGTGTTCCATGTTAACATCATATCCCCAAATATGATAAAAACACACATCCTGGTTTTCAGTGTTATCCTCGTTTCGATGATATTGGACATGTGGAGTTTCCATGGCACATAGAGAAACGGTATCCAGGTTTCTGGTCGTCTGTGTGCACACTGTGCCCTCCTTGGCTGTCTGCGCTCACTGCAGTGCTCTGCTTTATTTAGCTTCCTGAGTAATCTGCAGTGGATGACAACAGCAAAAATACTATTTATGAATGATACCGATATAATTGTGGCGTTGAATTCGAACTGTTGCAACAGTACAGATCTCCTCATGGTGTGTGTGCAGCGTGTGCTCTGATCTGAGGGGTCGCTGCAGTCCGTTATCTGTTTGGGTCAGAGCCAGATAGCCCACAGGAAGCTCAACATCCATCCAAACCATTCTGCTCAAACACTGTTATCCAACCTGTCTGCCCACACACACATATATATATAACTGGGTGGCCTCCCGCCAAAGAGAGATCACTGGCTGTTTCCATTAGATTCACACAGTTGGACAACACAGTTTGATGGACCACACACAGGTAGACACCCAGAGAGACAGACAGACAGGTAGCATTTTTCACTCAAATAATCTCTTGGTGTGATCAGGGTGTTGTCAGTTAGTCCTTCAATTTTCTAAGATGAAAGAAAAACTCTGACCTTGAAGTTTATCAGTGCAGTTGGACGTTTGTGGTCTTAATTTATAAGTAAACATTTGATCTGATGTAATTAATTTTCTTGTCAGAAGTACTGGATTTGTTGAGCGTCAGAATCAAGTCTTGATCATTTTCATAAACCTATAAAACCAACCTGAAGCTTTAACTACACTGATTGTGTACCTTATGTCTTTAGCGCTGCCAAAATGCAGGCGACGTACACGCAGCACTGTCCCTGAACGCATCCTGTGGGACACTAACCGAGCCCTGGAGCTGCCTTTCACACTGCTCTTGGTTTTTGAGAGAAAAGCTCTTCTAGGAAAAACCCAACAGAAATTCAGGCCTCTACTTATCAGTACAGCATCCGGGGCAAACGAAAAGTTCGGTCACCATCATCAATGACCAATCATTTCTCATCTATGCCTTCAACAGTCACATACGTCGACAAACTTTTATCATTAATTATAATGAAGCCTTTAAGACGAGGAACAGAAAACATGTCAACTGTGTTATTAGTGAAGCATCGAATACAGGTGACATTTTAACATCTGCTTCCTAACTGATGCTGTCTAACACTCCGTCTGTCTCTGTCTTTTTTAACCTGTCTGCCTGTGGGGAAGGCGTGTCTTATCAGGTTGATTGGCAGTAAAGCGGCCCTATGATGGAGGAGCTTCACGACGTCCAGCTGACTGAGATCAAACCACTCCTGACAGGACAGGTGAGGGGGCGGGGCTTAGCTTGAGGTCACAGCCTGCGATCACATGAGCAGAAAGTTGGATATCTGGGGCTTCAAATTAAACATATCGGATCAATAGAGGAAGACTGAATAAAAATGTCTTCTGATTTAGATAATGACTTGCAATGAGATTCATAACCTGAGTACTTTCATCTCTGAATAAACTCATTTCATAGCAGTAATGATGAACAAACGTTTTTCTGTCTCTTCAGAATGGGAGAAATCTCCAGGACTTTGACTGTCAGGTGAGTTCACACACAGACCTTTTCACTCTTCTCTGACATCGTGCAGTGCTCTAATCTGAACTCAGTCAATTAGACCTCTCTCCAGCATTGGAGACGGCAGAGTTTCATATTTCGGAGTCATGTTTTCAAAATGGGAATATGACACGTATGTTAGTAAAGGTTGAAGTGTTTCTGAGAGAATTTAACAGTGGTTCCGCTGCGGTTCACAAGAAGGGAAGTAATTAATCAGTGTCAAAGAGATCTCGTAACGTAACTAAGTACTTCTACTGAGCTTACTCAAGTACTCTACTTAAGTCAAGTTTCAAGGTACTTCCCTTGAGTATTTCCATTTTCTGCTATTTTATATTTCTACTCCCACCAAAGTTTAGAGACAAATATTGTACTTTTTACTCTACTGCATTTATTTTTACAGCTTAAGTTACATTGCAGATTCAGATGAATACTACAAAATATAAGCAACAAATAAATTTATTATTACAGGTTAAAGATCAAAGCTGCCCAGCAGCGTTTAAAGTCATTAAAATGAGCTCTTCTTCACCAGCTGCAGCATTAAAGTGAACTCCTTCCACCAGTTTAATGAGTAAAACTGACCACGAGGCCAGATGTGTCAGAGTCTGAGTCAGTTGACGTGATGAAGACTGACGGATCTCTCTGCTCATCATATTTGCTTCTTGGTAAATAATCAGAGCAGCATGTTGCAAAGGTTGGAGAAAATGCTTGTTTTTTTTTTTTTACACGTTAGAAAAATTAGAGACGAATGGCTCAAACATGTTTCGGAGGAGGTGTGTGAGCTGGATAACCATCAGCTCCACAAACACACATTGATCAGCAGGACTCGTCGGCCTGACGTCAGTGCAGCAGGTCAGTGTGCATCAATGCCTCTGATCAGTGAGTTGTTTTTAATTAGAGCACAGAGTCTTAGCTCTGCTCCTCAAAGCCACATCGGTTCAGTTCAAAACAGCTTTATATTTGATTGAATTTACCAGTTTTAGATGTCTGTGTGATGGCCGAAGTTCATTCTGCCTCCCGTTTGTCTACTTCATACATGCAGAATCATTTCAGTTCTGTAAAAGCACCACACAGACGCTTATTGTAATATTTCTGAACAGCGAGGGGGGAAACCTGTTTCATTAAAAAGCCGCATGCGGGTCTCAAGTGACTGAGCTGTAATTTGCTAGTTGTCTTTTATGACTTATTTTAAATGGTTGTGAGATTTCATGGGATGGAAGGAGCTGAGGAGGGGAAGATGAAGAACAGGACTGGAGAGAACGTTGGCTGCGTAAAACTTAAGACCTTGGTGCTCTCAGCCAATGACTGCAGAGATTATTCCTCTTAATCTAATCACACCGCCCCCACTATCTCTTTCCTCCTCCTCTTGGCAGAAGGCTAAAGGGACACCAACACCGTCTCTTTCTTTTATTTAATGTTTTCTCTGGTTGTGAATCCTTCTGTCTCTTCACTTCCTCTCTAACCCCCCCCCCCTCCCCTCAGGATGTCTGACTCCTGTTCCTTAGGGGATGGGGTGGTGACTTAGCCAGTTAACATTCATTAGCCTGCTCTTCTGTGTCATGCTTTGCCAGCTACTAACTTACAGGAGTCCACACTTTCCATTAAAGTGCACGCGTTTCATTTTCCAGAGAACAACATGAAGGGCAGAATCAGAAGACCAGCATCACAACTTAAACACAGGAAAAGCAAAAGTAGATACAGAAATGCATTTGGTTAAAAAGTCACATTAAAAGGATGAAAATGTTTTTACGAAAGAGAAGGAAACGAGCACAGGATCCCAGTGGGTTAGGCAGTTCTTCCTCTAATGGCCACATTGAAGTCCTGGTTTTGGGAATAGTTAGCACTTCTTTCACAACTCTTCTGTGGTTCTTACGTTGAGGTATTTCAAACCGAAATGAACATCAGTAGAAACATTCACGAGTATGCTGTGCAGTGACAAACTGTGAGCACGTGAAGAAGCTTAAGCTCTGTTTATAAAATGTGTCGGTGTTTCCGGGGTCAGTTCACTAAGGGGATTATAGACGACACCTCGGCCCATTCATCTGTGTTTCTGTCTGTAACAATATCAATATGGATGTTGTATTACACGGCCTCTGATTGGCAGCTGAAGGTGACCACATTGCTGTTTTAAATGAACTCATACAATTCTAGCTGAACCATGTCTCAAAACTTACCATATGGTGCATTCAGGTGCACAGTGGATGTACAGCTCTTCTCGTGCACATTCATCTGCTTTCCACTTTGCAGGTGATTTCAGACCAAATAAATGTGATTGATTATCAGCTTGTCAGTGAGCAGCTTCCACCGGGACCGCAGGTATTTCTGGATGATGACTTACTGATGTCTTTACTCGTGTTGAAATGGAAGTTGGATTGGAGAAACTCCTGTGCTACATCGTCACGTAGCCCAGTGTTGTTCACGTTCCAAGAGTCGGGCTGGACCTGCTCTGTGTGAACAAGTGCTATGAGCTGACTTTGTTATGATGTGGTGCGACATAAATAAAACTCAACTGAATTTACAGAATAGAGTGACCGGAATGAGTTCACCCTCCAGACTCCTGCAGACGGGATGATGTTGATACTGTGTGTTTGCTGTGTTGCTCAGGAGCATGATGTGGAGACGGCCCACGGTGTGCTGCACGTTACCATGAGGGGAGTTGCTAAGGGCAACCGACCCACAATCCTCACCTACCATGACATCGGACTCAACCGTGAGGAAACGCACACGTTCAGTCATCATACAGTACATGATACATACGACAAGGACTTAACGCATCAATCGTGTGTGTGTGTGCGTAGATAAGTCTTGTTTCAACAGCCTGTTTAACTACGAGGACATGCAGGAAGTGACACAGCATTTCTCAGTTCTGCATGTTGATGCACCAGGACAGCAGGAGAACGCTCCTGTGTTCCCCACCGGGTAACAAACACACACACACACACACACACTCTGAATAAAGCAACAGATAGAACCAATGTCTTTAAATAAAACAAACTAAAAGATATTTGCAGTATTTTTTTTACTCCAAAGCATCAAGTGACATCAAAACTGTCCGCTACGTTCTACGTGTGTCCTGAGACAACAGTGGGTTGGTGGTGCTGTCCAGTTAACAGGCTTACTGTGTGTAGGTACCAGTACCCCACCATGGATGAGCTGGCTGAGATGCTGCCGTCTGTCCTGACACAGCTTCAGTGAGTCTGCTGGCTTCTTTCTTTGCAATGCTTGATGGGTATTGTAGTAGGCACTTACAGACAGTTGGTTAGTTCACCCTGAAGTAAGTGTGTGTGTGTTGCCGTCACAGGGTGAAGTGTGTGATTGGTATCGGCGTTGGAGCTGGAGCCTACATCCTCACCAAACTGGCTGTGAGTGTTTCCACTTCACTGATTCACCAACAAGCAGCTGATAAGTTAAAGAAATCCAACAGCTCACTGTGAAGTCCACTTAACTCTTTTCTCCTCTTCTTAACTCCTCTTTTCTTCTGCCATGGTGATGATGATGATGCTTGCTGTTATGTTTCAGCTGAATGAGCCCTGTCTGGTGGAGGGTTTAGTTCTGATCAACATTGACCCCTGTGCCAAGGGCTGGATGGACTGGGCTGCCTCTAAGGTCTCACACGGCTACACTACAGAGCTTAACGTTCGCAATATATCGAAGCTGTGAAAGCAGCTGAAATTGTCTGTTGATGAATATGTGCGTTTGTGTCTACAGCTGAGCGGCTGGACGAGCAACCTGGTCGACAACATCATGGGACACCACTTCAGCTCTGTGAGGACAAGACGACAGTTGTTTTACAAGAACCACAGCTTTCTAAGAACAATCTCTCCTTACCTGTTCACTGTCCTTATGTGTGCATGCAGGACGAGTTAACAGATAACAAGGAGATCATCCAGACGTACAGACTCCACATCTCTCAGGATATCCCGCAGGATAACCTGGCCATGTTCTACAACAGCTACGACAGGTAGGAGTGTGTGTGTCTATTATATATATTATAAATAAACAGCAATAGAGCTGTTTGTGACCTCCAGTGAAAATAAGATCTTTTTATCATCTCCACTCTGAGTTTCGTGTGTGTGTGTGTTAGTCGTACTGAGTTGCAGATGGAGCGGCCGGTGCCCGGTCTGAATGAAAACACAGTCGCCACACTCAGGTATCATTTGTTCCTCCTTTCGTATATTTAACAATTACACATTTCCACTGACGTATCCTGTAAACTGTGTGTGTGTGTGTCAGGTGTCCTGCCCTGCTGGTGGTTGGAGACACGTCTCCTGCTGTTGACGTTGTGGTGAGTGTCTGCCCTGTTTCCATGACAGCAGCCAGTATGTGACGTCACATTGTTGTAAATATACATTAAGTGTGTGTGCTGCTCTGCCCTACAGGTGGAGTGTAACTCCAGACTGAACCCCACCAAGACCACCCTGCTCAAGGTACCTGTCTGTCTGTCTCCTTACCATGTCTCTGCCCCCCCCCCCCCAATTTGTTTGTCTTTCTTTTCCCTGAATATGTCTCTCTCTTCTCACCTGTCTGCCTCTCACTTCCACTGTCAGGTGTCATCAGTTTGTGATTTTGAACAGTCCAGCAGTTATTTAGTGATGAAATGTCATTTACTGTTTTGGTGTTTCCACTTCAGTCAGTGGGGGGGTGGTAATCTGGAGTTTTGGAGAGATCTCATTGTTCTGTTCTGGGCCAGTTACTGTGGGTTGACTTATTTATACACTGAGCTGATGAAGCCCTTGCAGTTTCTGTCTTCATACAAACACACACATGCACTTAGTTAACTGTGAAACTAATTCCACAGTGGGGGAGAAACTGCCAAGTTCAGCAGTATCCCACAGAAGGAGCTCTGTGGTGCAGAGGGAATACTGATTTTAAAAAAGGAAAGAATTGCATCCCAGCTCCTCCCTCTTCCCGAATTTATATGACTTTACAGTCCTTATATGGACACACGTGTCAGTGAATTTGGGTGTGCTGTTGTGCTTTGCATGTGTAGTATGTTGTGTTTTGAATTTTGGTCGTGGGTCTTAAACTGAAAAGAAGAGGGGTTAGGCTTCTCACCCGGTGTTACTCTTTGTCTCTCCACCAGATGGCAGACTGTGGAGGACTTCCTCAGGTGGTGCAGGTGAGTCTGAGCCACGGTGAGTCTCTCACACGGCAGGCTTATTTTCACTTTTTCAAGCCTTAAAACCATATTGACATGCCCATATGTGCTTTAAAATTGGCTGTAACTGTCCTCCGGCCGTACAGGCCGAGGAAAGGCTGCACTCTGCGTAAAGATGTATTCCAAAGCAAAGTTAATTTGTGGCTCCAGCTGGTCTCTGTACTGCAGCATTTCCTCTTTTTAATTACCAAAGACACACTGGAATGAAAAGCAGAAGAATCCTAATCTGTCAGCCAGACGTAGTGTTGGTCTCATTGCTTTTTAAAAATAAAGTGTGATCTGTTTTGTACGTTCTTTCTTTCCTCAGCCTGGAAAACTATCCGAGGCCTTCAAGTATTTTGTCCAGGGGATGGGCTACAGTGAGTATCTTGTTACATCACAAACGTCTGCAGCTTGTACACCTGCACATTAAATCTAGTGTTTCTTCAAGTTCCTCTTTATTAACCAGAGCAAACTAACGAGTTAGATTGAATCTGTGAGCGTTACTTTGATCCAACATGTTTGCAGCTTCCTGTTGGTCTGTGTCTCTCCGGTGACGTTGACGTGCTAAATGTTCTACTTCTAACCACTCTGAAAAAATGTTAGTTTCACATTTTAGACATCTAAGTGTTGTTACTTTTAGTTTAGACTTAGTTGATGAAACCTAAACCTGCTTTCTGGACTGAAAGCTTAAAGCTTTGCAGCTCATTCATTCTTTCATTGTTTACTGGCCTGGTTCCCCCTCAGAGCGTCGTTTTCAGAGACAAAGCTGTAAAAGCCTCCGTCCACCGCCTGCTCAGGGAGGTGGTGGAGACATGCAGAGTCAAGTTGGTGCTATTATAAGTGATGTCCATAAAGTGTATGAGAGTGTGAGTCCAAAAAAAACAGACAATGTGCACGTGTTGGTGCAAAATAATGTGTAGTTGGTATCTACTGTGACATGCTAACGTTCGTCATCACGTTCATAACCTGAACAGTAGAAGGTTTGTAGACCGACCTGAGAAACTCCGCTGATATCTGCGAAACCGTCTGTAGCTATTTTTAGGTTTATTTTATTTATGGATAATTTCTGAAATTCAAGTAAAAAGAAAAGATCACTAGAAACACACAGCTGTGCAGCTTGTAGTTGTCCTTAGGATTCTGATAAGATGTGGGAATGGACCTTTTTATAAAGCAGCTGCTCAGTCTGTCTGTCTGTCTGTCTGTCTGTCTGTCTGTCTGTCTGTCTTGTCTGTGTGTCTTGTCTGTCTTGTCTGTCTGTCTGTCTGTGTGTCTTGTCTGTGTGTCTACAGCCTGGCCCACATCTGTAAGTAGCCGTTTTCAGTGTGAGACAGTTACATGCTCTGTGTTTGGAAACTGGCCGCCTCTTGTTACAACTATGATTATTTCTCAAACTGTCCTCCTTCCTCTCTGCTCTTGTTCTCTCTCTCTCTTTGTCTTCGTTTCCTCCAGTCCCTCATGTTGTATTAAACCACCTGAACAGCCAGTCAGGTATCAGGATTTCAACCAGACTCTTAACCCCCCTCCACCTCCTCCTCGCCTCTCTCCATCTTTGTGTCTTTGCTGTTGTTTCTCTTGTTACTCCTTCCCCGTGTGTGTGTGTGTGTGTGTCTGCATGCTGTTGATCAGCTGATCACACTGATGATTTCTTCCCTCTGCAGTGAAAGTGACCAGCAGGCTGTGCTGCATGCCAACGCACTTGCGCTCCGTTCACACTGCAGACACTCGGCTCTCAGCTGCTGCTCATAGCTCACGTCTGCTGTAGGATCAGACTCATATCCCATAATAACATCAACTGAAAGCTACGAGACAAGGAACAATAATAGAAGACCTCGTGTGTGTGTTTCTGTTCAAACACACAGACCTAACTATCCCTCTGTAGCATGAACTTATAGAGCCAGTGAGGTTTTCTCTGTGAAACTCAGAAAAACCAAAACACCCCTTTTTTTTTTTTTAACCTAGTTTGGTAGCCGAGTGCAACAAACGATTATTAATTTAGATTTGATG
Organism: Gadopsis marmoratus; assembly: GCA_036023855.1. Lineage (NCBI taxonomy): Eukaryota > Metazoa > Chordata > Actinopteri > Centrarchiformes > Percichthyidae > Gadopsis > Gadopsis marmoratus. The sequence goes on from JAVQJF010088377.1 coordinate 19,840, forward strand.
CCTCAGATTCACACTTTACAGCGTTCTGTTCTTTTGGATCTGGTGAAACTTAAAAAACGGACTCAGGTCTGAACTACTTGGAGCTTCAGTGTGAACGGAGCCTCAGACTCCTCGTCATCAGATTTGAATCCAGCTGTCTGGTCAGTGTGGACGATTCAAATCGGCACATGCTGCTTGGACAGTGAGATCTGTGAATGACCTGCTGTGGTGCAGCTTCCCACGCACACCAAGCAGCTGATGATTCTATTACTAACACATTCATGTCTCTGCCCCCCCACCCAGTGCCCACAGCTGGTATGACCCGGCTGGTTCGCTCCAGGACTCACTCGGCCTCAAGCGTCGGCTCCACAGACGGCGTTCGTAGCCGCAGTACCACCAACACACTGCCAGAGGGCGCTAACTCCGCCAGCTCCGGACACACAGCAGCACACACCATCGAAATGACTGCGTAGGACTGTCCCTGCTCTGTTCTCTTCTTCTTCTTCTCCTCCTCCTCAGATGCTGTGTGAACCTTCCTCTGTCGCAGCAACACAGTTCTACGTTGTAGTTGTAAACGTTCTTCCCAGAGAACCGAAAAAGGTCCCGTCATTTAAAGTAGAACTCCCGTAAATATCTTTAGATTTGACCGCTGTGGTAAACGGCAGGCTCTGCCGCCCTGTACCCTTTAGGATGATGTCGGTTTGTACTTTCACTCCCTCCTCCCTGGAGCCGCGCGGTTGCCGTGGTGACGCCGTAGATGTAACTACATGGAGTTGAGCTGGTTCATATTTATATACAGATGTGTTGTATTTGTACAGTAGTCAGGTCAGTCCATCTCTCTCCCTTTGGTCCTGATCCCTTCTTTTTATTATTACTGATTATACTCATTATTTTATTGTTGGCGTTGGTTGCTATGAAGCTCCTTTCTGAAAGTATGAACTCCTGTTTCCTACCCGTGAAATTTCAGAAACTTTCTGGGAATATTTTTGGGAATAGTTTGTGCACAGAACAGTTAGATTTGTATGATTATGCTGCTCCCGCCGCCCTGGGATGCCTGACAGAAGACCTGTTTCAGTAACCGGGGGGAGAATTTGATGGAAGACCAGATTCAAAATGTCTAAAAACTCAAACATGCAGAACAATCTGACTTCAGGTTTGGTGACGGTGACAGGAAGTACTTTGCGGGTCGTTCGGTTTTGAATGAGAACTGTCTTTCTGCTATCGTTCTTTCAAGCAGCCCAAATATCTCTTCAGCACCAACACGCAGACCTTTCACACCGTGACAATGAACCTGGCTCCAGATAATTGACCATGTAGCATAACTGGTACTGGCCCCTAATATATAAGATACTGCTTTTTAAAAAAATGTTGAGGCGAATTGAACCTTTCTTCCTCTGATGGGGATCCTGAAAGTTACTGCACATGATTTCCTTTCAGTCGAGCTGCTCTTTGTTCGTTCTGTCAGCAGCATGCTCGTTGTGGACGTTTGGCATGCAAACTGTACCGTGGTCATCGGTCTCGTGACTAACTGGGATGTCGTTCGGCTGTAAAGCTGCTTCGCTTCAACTCAGAGAGTTGTGTTGTTGCAGGTTCTGTTTCTCTGCACTGAAAGCTGCCAGCAGGGCGTCACACGAGCCTGAGGTCCGTTCAGCAAGGCATCATCACCACTGTCCTTCGAAAACCATGTATCGATTATCAGAGGCCTTTAAATGGTTTACTGGTGTGAACGAAAGGATCATCTTCTCAACCAATAGTGTATCTGAAAAACTTGGGAAATATTTGGATATATGTCGTCTTCATTGGACATGTTGGTTATTAATTATTATACAGATTTGATATTTGATGCTGACTGTTCACTCATTTGACTGCAGTGACATCGATTTGATAATTTGCACTTTAAATGTGAGCTGGAGATTTGAGCGCTGTGACTGACAGGCTTCAGGTCACGATGAACCTGTTCTAAATGAAAACAACTGTTCAGAAGTTCACTCTGGTGTGATGCTGCCGCCTGCTGGAGGACTGAGGAACAGCTCCCAGAGCAGGAGATGAATGTAGTGAAGGGTCGATCCACAACCTGTGACTCTGGTTCAGTCAAAATTTTAGTTATTCTCTCTATATACTAAGTGATTGTGCCGTCTGTTATTGTTCTTAATATTTATTACAACTATTACTTTTGAGGTTTGTACTTAAGCGTTGGTAGCTGTTCCGTTACTCTGAGGTTTGTTGTTCCATGACTTTCAATGTAAACAAGGTTCGTAATGAAATAAAGCTCGTCAACCAAAAAAAACAAAAAACGTTTTGACCTGAATATTTAACTGTTGCAGCTGGTGATCATCTGCATCTGTTGGTGTTAATAAGAACCCGATGCAGTTCCCAGTAGAAAGAGCGCCAACGTGAGGGGAAGCCAGCAACCCGTACAGACGTGTAGCTTTGAGCGGGAATCAGGTGTCGGATCTCGTCTTCAGGGCAGGAGTGGGTCTCAGTTTTAGGCCTGTGTGCTTCACGACACTGGAGACGGTCACCGATCAACATCCCTCAAACCCTGAAGACAAACTGGCACTTTCACTTTTATAAACTTTATTTATACAGGGCCTTTCAAAATAAAGTTACCATTCGTTACATGGTGTGAACCAGGACTGTGGGCAAATAAAGTCTGGCCGTTCAAAATAATACAGAATAAATTGCCCAACAATAATTTGAGTATTGTGAGTCTGTAACTCCTGGATCATCAAACCAGCAACAAACTACACCAGTCGACGCTAATCAACGAAAAGGCGATTTATTGTCAAGCTTTTACAATATTTTGCATCCACAGAAGGATGTGATGTCGGGTTTAGGTGCAACAGGTAAAATACACACAGATGATCTGCTCACGTTTGGATCGAACAGTGTCTCCATCGGTGATGTGCCGTAAACATAGAGCTGGTTCAGGGTTTCAGCTGGCAGCAGGGGGCGCCGTCTTGCTGCAGAGTCGACCCAGCAGACCGGCCATCTGCAGCAGGGAGTTCACGCCCTCGGCCACCCTCATGTGAGTGTAGCCGATCTCCTGGGAAACAAAACATCAGGTGGGAAGTTTAATTTCGCTGTCAGGTTTCCTGAAGGTTAAAGGAACAGTTGGCGCTTTCTTTCAGGGGCGCAAACAGAAACAGTTAGCCTAGCTTAGCATAAAGACTGGAAGCAGGGGGAAACGGCTAGCTTGGCTCTGTCCAAAGTTGGAAAGCACCTACCAACACATCTAAAGCTCACTGATTAATCGCCATAAACAGAACCGTAAAGACAGATTGTGGCTCATTACTGTTGCAGCGAAAAACCACTTTACCCAAAAATATTTAACTAATTCATCAAGGTTGTCCTGTGACCTGAAGGTCTTTGAAGCAGGTTGTTGGACAAGTCGGGTCTTTCGTTAGCTAAAGTAACAGGTGATCCTTCGCCTCGCTGCGTTCAGTGTTAACATTGTGCCTTTTATAAAGTCCTTGGTTTTAATTTTAATTTGATTTAATAGTGCAGAGCCCAAGGTGACGCTTTTAAATGTCTCGGTCGGACCAACAGTCCAAAACTAATCAGATTTCATTTATTAAACAGAAAAAAAACAAGCTGGAACTGCAATTATGTGAATGACCTGTCAAAATTGTTGATGAATTTTCTGTCACTCAGCTCAAAGCCTGAGCCTGTCAGGGGGCGGGGCTCTGCCTGTCACTCAGCTCAAAGCCTGAGCCTGTCAGGGGGCGGAGCTCTGCCTGTCACTCAGCTCAAAGCCTGTCAGGGGGCGGAGCTCTGCCTCACCTTGATGAACTCCAGTTTGAGGTACTCTGCCATCTGGTAGGTCTTGCAGACCCTGAAGATGTTCCCGATGATGTCCTCCGGAGAGTAGCCCAGCGCCCACAGCTGCTCCACCACCTTGTAGGCCTTGTCGATGTCCCCGTCCACGCAGTGTCCCAGCATGCTCTTCACCAGCAGAGGGTGAGGCTCGTCGCACACTTTGAACACATTCTCGCTGTTGACGTAGCCGAAGCCGGAGTTGGTGGACTGCAGGTTGTTCAACGCCTGGAAAAGCCAATACAGGAAGTCAGCAAACGACCACGTGCCTCTGAGCTGAGCACTGGACTCTTAACTCCGCCCGTCACCTGTCTCATGTCTCCCTGCGCGGTGAAGATGACGGCCTCCAGCCCGTCGTCCGACACCGACAGACGCTCCCTCTCCACCACCTCCTGCAGCCGGGCCAGGATCTGTCCGTCCGTCAGCTTGGAGTAACGCAGCACCGCGCAGCGAGACTGGATCGGTTCGATGATCTTATCGGAGGCGTTGCAGGCGAGAGCGAAGCGCGTTGTCTTTGAGTAGATCTCCATGATCCTCCGCAGCGCCTGCTGAGCTCCGTCTGTCATGCTGGAAGGAGGACGAAAGATGGAGGCGCTGTTATACGAGACCAGATCTTTGTGAAGGATAATCTTCAGTGTCCCCCGGAGACACTGATCCTGATCCTGGACTGATTCAACTGGAAACACTCCTCTGCTACTGGGCTGTATTTCAGTGTTCACTACTCTACGCTGCCATTCACGCCAGGTCTCTCCTGATGGACGTTTTCGGACAGCAGGAACTTTTTCTCCTTAGAAAGGTCAAACAGATTTTTGTCACGTGACTGCTTAAAGTGGACCAATCGTTCTCGGGTCATTTCATGTGAAAGGATGTCACAAAAAAAAAAGAGCTAAAATTAGACAAAGTCGAGCGTAATTTCGTGCAACAGAACGTTCCGTGTCGTTTAATTATTTGGAGACCCCTGAGATTGATCTCAGGGGTCAATCCTGAGTTTGCAGGGTCCAGACACCCAGGATCCCCCTGACCTTGAACTGTGTAACGTTAAAGGCAAACCGCCCCGGTGATACGTGGTCTCACCTGTCAGCTTCGTCCAGGATGATGACCTTGTGTCGTCCTTTGGGCAGCGTGACTTTCTGCTGAGCAAACATCTTGATCTTGTTCCTCACCACGTCGATTCCCCTGCAGACACAACGGCAACGCTCAGCATCGTCCCCCGGTACTCGACCTTGGGATTATTGCAGCTGCTCCCAGTGGTGGTCTCACCTGTCGTTTGAAGCGTTGAGCTCCAGCACGGCGTCCTTCATGGACGCCCCCAGCAGAGCTCGGGCCAAACACAAGATGCTGGTGGTCTTTCCTGTGCCTGGGGGACCTGGATCACAACAGTCAGGGTCTATATGAGGCTTCTCCTCACCGACTTATAACATTCAAATGATACGGCGTTTACAAGACGTGTGAGCTGAAGTCAGATGACTGGATTAGTCCACTCAGGAGCTTTGGTGGCTGCAGAGGACATTTGACTGTAATATGACGTGAACCGTCTGGGCTGAAGCTACAGGGACAAGCGGACAGCGGTGCACCGGTTCACCCGTTTGACGCCTCACAAACAGGTTAGGTGTTGTGACATAGTTTGACCTCTTTATCAGGTTGCCTCTAGTCGGCGCTCCCAGCGCATCATGGCGGACTCACTTTAATCTGCAGCCCTGGAGGAACAAAAGTACATTGTGACGCCCAGTCTGTCCGCACCGACCTGCGATGATGATGTTGGGGACGTTCCCCTCTCTGGCGAACACCTCCAGGCGGCTCAGCGTCTCCTCGTTGCCCACGATGTGGTTGAGCTTCAGCGGCCGGTACTTCTCCACCCACGGCAGCTCGTAGGCGCCGCCGGAGCTTCTGCCCGCGGCCGCTCCGGCGTCTGTGTCCGCCGTCTCGCCGCCTTCTGTCGGCCTCGGCTCACGATCGGCCTCCGCGTCCATGTTGAGCTGCTGTCGGCGCGCGAACAGCCGCGCGACAGGAAACGGACGCCTCATTGGCTGCGGGTCTTCGCGCTGATTGGCTGAGAGACAGGCGCTGAAGCCTCGCGATATTTGAGGGAACGGACCCGACGCTGCACACGAACACACAGCGTTTGTCTTAAACACAGAATTAGCATATGTTTTAAATATGAGTTGGAACGTTTCGTGTAGACAGTGAATTTTAAATGAGAAAATGAAAGACAATGTATTTCCTCTCATTTATCTTCGCTTACTGTTTTATTTTTTGTTGTACTTTTCTATATACACAATATATGTACATGGATATTAGTTAATGTCAGGGAAATTAGTTTGTATTTAAATCATCCGGTTGCTCTAAAGATTAGGACAACCCACTCTAAGACTGTATGTAATATTTGTACAGTTCTTTTATTTATTTTATACAGTTCTTTTATAAAAACCTGTTGTTTTCCTTCCACATTAGTTGTCATGTGATTGAAAAGCAGTTATTTCAGTGTATGCACATGCATTTTGAATCAATATAAACATCTTGGTATTCTTTCAATTTGAAAGTCCCATCCCATTCATATGTTGACAGTGCTCTACAAAAAATATAATAATAAAAAAAATGTATGTGTGTAGGTGTAGATATGGATGAAGTGTCGAGGCAAATATAGAAGACAAATGCTCTAGAACATTTATTCATTCAGTGTGTACATGTGATAACGTTTTGGGCTGATTTTGAGTTGAATTTCAAACATATTTTGGTAATGAAATGTCACTTAAAGAACATGATTTGTTATTAATATTCATCAGTTCTAATTTGTCCACCAATAAACAACATGCCATTGATTTTCTCATTATTTTGATCACATTCATAAAATGGAATCTTTGGAAAAAGATACCATTTTATGTTACATTTAAACAAACGTATATATTATTTTATATTAAAAACCTGATTACCAGAACTATTAATTTATGCAGACTTTTTATATGTGACTGTTTATGTTTGTATATTATGAATGTTACTTCTGTTATTTATTTATTCTCTTTATGCGTATTTCTGTCACGGTCAACTAAAAAGTTACAGATTGTATTGTAAAAAAAAAGGAGATTTCAATAAAAGTTTTCTTTTTTAATTAAGAGCGGAGGCCTTAGTCCGGAAGTCGTCATCGTCCCATTCTGAGCCACTTCCTATTTCCGCAAACACAGTTCTGTAGCTTCCCCGTTTATCGAGTGATCAATGCGGCGGGTGGCTTCTATCTCTCGTTTCGCTGCTCTGTTTAATATTTTTAACAGTTCCGACATTTATGAGTGATTGATTAGCACCATGACGGCCAACAGCCGCTGCTCCGCCGCGGAGCCTCCGGGCCTGGAGACCCAACGGCGGGAGATCGACTCTCTGCTGCGGGAGTGTGAGCTGCGCGCTGGGGACAGTTGGTGAGACGGGGCTAGCTGTTAGCATCACACGGCTAACATTACCTAACGCCTATTAACAGGTTTAACGACAGAGTCGAGCCGTGTTGGTGTCGGCACGAGTCTGTTGGGACAGTTTTAACGGTTCGGCGTTGGGTGTTAGCCGCGGTTGCTGTGTTAGCTAATGCTAACCATGTAGACGCTGGACTCGCTGTTAGCTGTCGCTGCTAACGCTAACGCTAGCCTGTCAACCTGCTTTAGTGACATGTTCAGGGTCGCCTCGTAAGCTTCCACTTTTGGTTTCACCAGAGCCGGACTTCCCAGTTTATTCTGCTCACGTACTCATCGTTTCACATCTGACGCGTAGAGCTAACGAATAATATTTCATTTTCAAGCGATTGTTTTGGGGGGTTTTCTGGGCGAGTGTTTGACATATTAAACGTCAGGAAATGGTGGAAAAGGTCTGTCACACCTTCAGCCTGAGAGCCAAAGAAATGTGATGTGCAGCGATAAAACGGAGTAAAGCAGCAAATCTTAGGTAACGTCTTGACAAACTAGAACTGTAGGAGGTTTGGAGTTTCTGCCTGTTAAGTGACTTTAAACTATCCACCAGCCATTTGCTCCTTAAATTCTGGTTCTATCAGTTCTTCACAGTCAGAGATCTGCAGTCTGTTTCTCAGATAAATGCATGCTAGCATGTCATACATAGTGGGGAGTTTTACAAAAACCAATAACAATGTATATGTGTAATGTACACAACAGGCTTGACGTGGAACTTGTCGGTTCTCTGTAAGAGTCACTGCTGTATTTCTGAATGACAGTTTCTTGTTAGTTTCTCGGCTGACATATACAGAAATATATCTGCAATAAGCTAATATCGGCCGAGCTGTAATATTTTTTATCTCTGTATTTAGGACATTTAGCATATTCCTTTTTACTTTGAACAGTTAGTTACTTAAACAAAGCAGCGAGTGACAGATCTTGTTACTTTACAGCTTTGTTAAAATAAAAAGCACCCGACTTGAACATCCATCACAGAATAATATCATCTAACATGTAATTCCTACGGAGCGCTCTGTGTTCTCCATGTTTGAATGAAGAGACGTGCAGCCTCGGAGGCGGGGCCTTGTTCCCAGGAAAGCTGCTCAGCAAGGTTCCACTTCCTGCTATAAAATGACCCGGATCTTCCTCACAGCTTCCTGGTTGTGCGCTTCCTTTAGCCCCGCCTTCAAACAACAAAATACCGAAGCTCATATTGCGAATACTTTGACAGATAATACGATTGTGATTTGTTTAGTGCGGTTTGGATATTACTCGTGTCACACTCGCCCAGAAAACCCCCAAAACAATCGATTGAAAATGAAATATTATTTGTTAGCTCTACGTGTCAGATGTGAAACGATGACTACGTGAGAGGAATAAACTCCAGCCCTTGTAAAACATGTCATATCAGCCTGTGTAGCTTTGCTGACCTCACTGACGTAAACAAACGTTAACAGCTGATGCGTTAAAATACCTGTCAATCAACTTGTGTGTTGCAGGTACGTGATGGAGCGTCGCTGGTATGAACAGTGGAAGGAGTTTGTGGAGACCGGAGACCAGAACTCGTCATCCTTCCCCGGTCAGATCGACAACGCTGAGCTGTTTGAGGGTCAGTTAACACCCAAAGCACGTCCCTCCTCTGTCTCCCTGACATCCTCCTCCTGCCGTCTCTCCGCTCTTTTCCATCACTGTCATCATGACATGATTCAGCTCTGACCTCCGACTGTTGACTGCAGCAACAAATACCCGAAAACAGCACGTGAAACTGTTTTTTTAGAATCTTCTGTAATTCTGAAAACCTGCCGCTTTGAGAAAACGATCCTGTTTATGTTCATGATGTCGAACCTCCCAGACGTTGTGTCGAAGAAGCTGCTAAACGGAACTCTGTACCCTGTCAGGCAGCTGTAGTGTCTTGACTTTTTTTTCCAGCCCAACAGAAACGAACCTCTCGAACAAGCCTTTAGTGTTTAGATTCTGACTGAGCGTCAGGTTGAAGACAGCGTTCTGTCTTTTGTAAATATCAGTAGTGAGTGACATGTCTCCTGATCCCAGATCTGGACTCGTACCACCTGAAGGAGCGTCTGGTGGAGAACGAGGACTTCATGTTGGTGCCGGCTGAGGCCTGGCACAAGCTGCTGGCCTGGTACGGCATGGTGGACAGTCAGCCGCCGCTGGAGCGCAAGGTGATGTCCCCAGACACGTCAGCCAATCAGCTGCTGGTGCCGTCGCTTAGTTTAGTTAGTCCAAAATGAGAGATGATCCGACAGTTTAACTGTGTGTGTGTGTGTTGTCAGGTGGTGGACCTGCCCAGCACTCTGAAGGTGGAGGTTTACCCCATTGAGATCTTCCTCTGTCTCCATAGCAACATGGAGAACATCATCATGGCACAGTTCAGCCGCACCGACAACATACGTGAGTAGGGCAGGGGGGTGTAGGCGTGTGGAGGCTGTTCAACAGCGTCACAGCTCAGGGTTGGCTCTCAGGTGCTGGAGGGGGCTGGGCTCTGGATTCTGTGCAGACCAGTCTCTGTGTGCTGGAGCTTTAAGATTCCCCTCCGGGGGCCACCGAGGCCTGAAGGGGCTGAAGGGGGGCCACCGAGGGCTGAAGGGGGCCACCGAGGCCTCTGCAGAAACACTTCACCATGTCAAGTTCAGAGCGTCAACATTTCAGATGTTATGTGCCACAGATGGAAAGAATAACTTTGCCCATGAAACTGTAACAGGACAAGTTTGTAAAAGTATGCAAAGGTTATTCTGTTTCCTACTTTTTAACCTCCGTGTTTTTCATGACGCATTTAAAGTTTCATACTATACATACTGTATGTTTATTTGTTGTGTTGGTTTTGTATTTTTACTCAATATGTACATATTATCCTTTGTTGCCAGTCAAGGCTTCTACATTCGATCACAGTTGGCCATCGCACAGATAACGGCAACAACAACACAACGGACAGAACAGGCACAAGGAGACGAGCGTCCATGTTAACTATGAACGGAAGAGTCACTTTCTGTGTGTGTGTGTGTGTGTAGACTCGATCCAGAGGGCGGTGTGTGAGGCCTTCACGGTGCCTCCGGGCTTGGAGTGTCGTCTGTGGATGAAGAGTTCGGACAGCAGCTGCGAGCGTCTCAGGAACGTCCACATGAGCGTGTTGGACGCCTGCTTGAACTCGGGGATGGTGAGGACACACTTCACATCACTGATATGATGTCATAGTCAGGCAGACGTTTGTCCAGCTGAATGTTCCCGTCAGCACTCGTCTCTTTACCACGACTGACTTCCTCATAGCAGCAGGTCTCCTTTGAAATAACAAACTGTCACACACTCCAGCTGATCTGTGTGTGTGTGTGTGTGTGTGTGTGTGTGTGTGTGTGTGTCAGACGGTGATTATGGAGACGAGGAATGCTGACGGCACCTGGCCGAGCTCCAGACCTCAGATCATGTAAGAACACACCTGTCTCTCTGTTGCCGCTTCCTTTTTCTCTGCTCTTTCTGTTCTCTCGCCTCCTCTGGTTCTCTCTTTCCTCCTCGTCTTTGTCCCTCCCGTCCCGTCTTCCTGTCTTGTCCTACCTGTCTCATTGTCCTGTTGCTGCCTTCGTGTTGCTTTCAGTTTCGTTTTCTCTGAAATCCAGTCTCTCTCTCTCTCTCTCGCTTCCACTATTAACTGCAACTTTTTAAAATGTGAATAATAATAAACTTTTTTTCTACAGCACCATTCATACAAGAAATGCAGTTCAAAGTGCTTTACAACAGGTTTGAAATGCACCAAGTGCTTTAGAGAAGAGAATGCCATAAAACAGAAATGCAATTAAGAAAAATTAAACTTGGACAGCTAAATTTTAAATGTTTAAAATTTCCTCCTTCAGCCTGATCCCTTCCTCTTCCACTCTTTTTTGT
>JAVQJF010088381.1:0-55905 GCA_036023855.1 Gadopsis marmoratus
CTATGAATCACAAATTAAGAAACTTATACGCTCATATTTTTGCTGCAGTGAATATGGTGCAAATCGCACACCCGTATAAAAAAAATGTGAAGTCATGAACAAAATGTGCATATCCACAAGTGAATATTTGAATTAATGCAATGAGAGTTGCACAACTGTAGAATATTTTCTCACAAATATATATAATTTTTTGGGATATATTTCTATCACAAACACAAGGCAATAACTACAACTGCTTGAATCTGCCACTACGAGTCTCACGTGTGCAACTGTCATTGCATGAATTTAAATACTGACTTGTGAATGTGCACATTTTGCTCATGACTTTAAATGGGTGTGCAAATGTGTTTTGCATCATATTCACTGCGGCAACTATAGAAAAAATATGAGCTTTCAGCTCTTTTTGGTCTCTACCAACTCCTGAAAGAAAAATCTGTCTCTTTAGCTGCTAAATGCTCCACTATGTTCACCAGCTAGTCGCTAACTTTGTCTTTTTGCCGCTTGGCGCAGAGCAGGTAACGTACAGCGGGTTTTTAGAGCTTTTAAGCTGAAAACAGCATCCTGCTATGGCCAAAAAATGATGCTATTAGAGATGTAAAAGTGCAGCTGGACAGCTAAACAATGAGCTGAAACTCACTATAAAGCTCTATAAAGTTCATGGGGAGGTGCACAGTCTGGTGAAAACTGTCTGTAGGTTCATCACTACCAGTGACCCCTTTCATTGACACAGTTTTCAGATTGTTATTTGATACACTGATATTACAAAATGATCAACTATAGCCGCTTTAACTCAGAATCCCTGCTCTTTTCCTCCAGATCCAGAACCCTTCGTGGATCGGGAGCAGCAGTGGAGCATCTCCAGTGCCAGGTTGCGTTGTGCCTTGTGACTCCGTCCCCTCCTGCATGCCACCTCACCCTCACGGTCCTGGAGGCGTTGCTGACTTCCTGGGTGTGCCCAGTCCAGGAAGCAGCCACATGGGACAGACACATATGGGCAGCCTTTTTGGGGGTCCCGGGATGGGCGGGGGTATCAATGGCTATGATCTCAATGTTGATCCAGACCGCAAATCTTCCAGCATAGCTGCGCTGCGTATGAAGGCCAAGGAACACAGTGCAGCCATCTCTTGGGCCACATGATGTCCCAGCCCAGTTCCACCCTGCCCCCATATGGCCCACTTCTCTGGAGCAGCCATCAGCAAGCGCTGTGGGGGAGGTTTTTCTGAGAGCACTAATGATAACAGGTCAAATGAAGAGGGAGAGACTGTGGAGATAACAGAGGCCATTAAAGTGGCCAACGCAATCAAGATAACAACAGTGACTGTGACAATCAGCAGATGCTGAAAGTGAGAGAAATACAGATGTGTGACTTAGAAGATGTTATTAAGATGTTTTTCTTCTCAGGTCTCATTGAAAGATGGGGTTTAGTCCCCAATAAGCTGGGTATCATTCATGATGGTAAAATAAGCAATATAATAAATATGGTTTACAAAATACTTTCATAGAACACAGATTTAATGCCAAATCCAGCCACAACATACAGCATGATTTGTATTATTTACTTCCTTAAGTTTATTTTTTTTATACCCCCCATCCGGCCCCACTCATTTTGTTCACGTTACTTTAGAGGTGTTTCTCATACTGTATAAATGAGCCCAAGAGTTTTAAGTATTTACATTTTAAAACCCATTTAAAAAACAAGGCCACTCGATGAGAGCAAGCTCAGATGAATACTAAGTGCTGAGAGTTTCTTTGCTGTCACTTGCCATTTCAAACTTTCCCTTTAAGCAAACAATAATTGGTTATGAGGGAAAACATTAAGCCTGTGGTCGGTAGTTTATGTCCCTGCAATGAAGGACAGAGGTTGAATGCAATAAGTGAACAGGGTCTAATTGAGCGAGAGCAGACATGGCCTGTGCCAATTTAGTATGGGACGAGGGCAAGCATAGGATTGGCAGCAATTTCAAACCAACGTGTCATTTCCTCCCCCAGGGCTGCCTCCACAGGCTCCCCTGCTAGGCTCAGGCCTCAGGTTACAGGAAACACTGTCTCCACTGGCAGACAAGGCGCAGCAACGCACAGCAGCAGCCTTCAACACCAACTAACCACGCCAGATTCAATCAGGAACTAACAAGAATAGACACACTTAATCAGCATCAAAGTGAGCCGTCCTGCCCTGTGAACACCATTGCACATCCCAGTGTGCATGGCGAGGGCACACTGCGCACACAGTTCCACACGCTGTATTAATCAATTCATTGTTAGATGCGGGCTCAGCAGAGATGCTGTTTGTAGCTAGCTCAGAATCTGTCACATGCCAGAGACTGTGGGCCAAATCAGTTGCCCCAATCGTCCTGAGGAGCGTTCTGTAATGTTTATGTAATGTGATGACATTAGAGCTGGACTGCAGGAATGTGGAGAGTATGTCCAGTGATTGCAGGGGTGTCTGTGTGTGTTACCCCGCCGGAATAAGCTCGTCACCAGAGCTAGTCTGCAGGCTGAGGCTAGAGACAGGCTTCATTAGTCTTTTGGCGGTTCTTTGTATGACGCCTGCTGGGCTACATATCCGTTTTCTTTCCCCTGTGAGAATGATGAGGCAAGAGAGTCCATTTCTGCTCCTTATAGCTGGTTGATCATTGTGGCATACGAGTGCCCATTACAGCCCTCGAGTGCTCGAGTAGGACTGCAACTAACGACTATTTTCAGTATTGATTAATATGCAGATTATTTTCTCGTTTGGTCTAATGCCAGAAAATCATAACTTCTCACAATCACGTGATGTCTTCAAATGTCTCGTTTGTTGACCAAACACCCAAAATATTAAGTTTTATAATACAAAAGATAAAGAAAAGCAGCAAAATAAGAGGCTGGAACCAGAGAATATTTGGCATTTTTGTTTGAAAATTTACTTAAAATGATTAAATCATTATATAGTTGATTAATGTTCTGCTCTGTAACAATTCCTCTTTTAAAAATTGTAGAAAGAATTACAAAGCTTTCCTTATTTCATAGGAAGGAAGAAACATCAAGAGCGAGTGAATTAGGTGACGACATAATGATTACTTTGACACGCGTGTTCTTGCCGTTTATATATTCTACACAGAGGGTTTATTGGCAGTACTCAAACAAATGGTATGAAAAGACAAAGGCCTCTAAAACTGACTCGATTCAATGAAGGAGAAACATTTTGAATGAACATAGACTTTGTTGGATCTGAGGACTTGAAATCGAAAATACTATCGTCAAAATGTCAAGATAAAAACAGGATGTGGTCAAAATATTTTTATGCATGACTACACGTGTGAGTGAATTCCTACTTTGTTGAGTTGACTGTGCGTTTGTCGTCTCGCTGGTCCTCCCTCAGCGCTCCACTCCTCTGCAGCTCCGTCCATGTTGATACTACTGAAATAAAGCAATTTGAATCCATAGTTATAATGCCGTATCGTGTGAATGTGAACAATATAAATGCTATTGTTCTTTTGCTTGTACATTTGTTTTGCTTATCTTATGTTATTTGTCAAATAATGGACCTCCAGAGATAAACCAATGAAGTATTACAGTAATATTGCCAAGAAATGTAAAATTACGTTGTGTATTATTCTGAAGAGTTGCTCTGAACCTTTACAGAGTTTGAAATTGCTTTATAATTTTCTTATGGCTTTAAGCAGCTTTTTGTATATTAATCAAGTATTTCTACTTCTGATTGTGACTTTACATAATGTGCCATTGCAATAAGTTATTGCACTTACAGTGTTGGAGAAGTTTTGTTATTTTTTTTACTTCCACTGGGACAGTGGTCTCTTTGCTGAAGCCAGAGGCGTGTGGTTTTATGCCCTAAGCCCGTCCACTTTTAGCACCATGAACAGCATCACTGAGATGTGTTTAAGGTGCCGGACATTTGTTTGTACAGAGCTAACTTGTGGTTTCTGTTCATGATGGTTTTGAAGTGATTTTGAAATAAATGAATCTCCAACGGTTGAACGAGTTCAGATTGTATTTTGTCGTCGTTTCTTACTGTAACTGATGAGGTCCTACGTGATCACACTACTGGAACAGTTTTGGTTATTTCACATGAGATATTTTTGAATTTGTGTTTTGTCTGTGCTCTTCTCACTGGTTTGAAGAGGGCAGGGCTCAGGTGGAAGGTGTAGTGTCACTCCACTGTAATTTTCAAATGTATAAAATGTGACATACTGCATTCTGGGAAAAAGTAGTCTACATACCACAGACGCTGATTTTTAAAAAAAGGACCATTAGAGTATAAATTTCACACGAATTCAGACACTCAAAATACTGGGGGGGGGGGACATATAGAGCACTACATATTTAGTTTTTGAGTAAAAAAACCTTAAAGGAATACTTCAGCCTTTTTGGAAATGCTTACTTGGTTTCCTGCCATGACTTAGACCACAAACACTTCATTTTGACAGTTCGATATTAGTACAGATTAAACATACAAAATATAACGTTAATTACATAAATAAAATGTTATGTTGTACGCTTTAGAGGTGCTGGTAGGTAGATATTGTTACCTTTGTACAGAGCCAGGCTAGCCGTTTCCCCGTTTCCAGTCATTTTGATATCTGGATTCTGGTTGTTAGCTTCACATTTAACAGACTGATGTGAGCGTGGTATCAGTCTTCTCATCTAACGCTCAACAAGAGAGCTAATCATTTCCCAAAACTGGGTTAAACTATTCCTTTAATAAATAATAACTAAGGATGTTTGCTCCAGTCTGTAACTTTGATTTTTGCTTGGCCATGAATGCTCAATAGAAAAATCTGAAACCAAGTTTTGAACCACTAACAAACAAAATAAGACCAGTGAATGTACACAGATACTCACATGCTGATATGTAATGACATAAAGAGCTTAATACAATCAACATGCATCGGAAAACCATAAAAATATTTGTTTCACTGACTCAAGATGAATGGGTGTGTGTGTGTGTGTGAGTGCGAGTTTGTGGTTGAAGGTGGATGATATGTGATCCCACTCTTTTTCTCGCATCAGCAGCTTCCAGATGGGATGCTCTGCCCAAGCCATTAGGCCCAAAGTTAAGCCTAATAGTTTGAATGTGCCGTAAATACCTCCAGGTGGTCTTTGGCTAACAGTCTGGCTATGGCCGGGGCGACAGAAAGCTGTCATGCAATACAGTACGCAACATCATTTCACACAGATGTTCTTTGTTTTAGCAAGACGAGCTCAATCATGCAACAAAACAGTCCTCAGAAAAAACATTTATAATCACATCAAAACTTCTTTCCTACACAACAAAAACTATGTCTGTAATCAATCCATCCTTTATTTCAAACTTTGTGCTGAAGATCATCCACAGAAAGCACAATCACTTAGGACAACTAAGACAAAGGGAAGGCACGGTCACGAAGAAGTTGAAGAAGAAAAAAAAAAAAAGATAACCTGAGCCAATTCACATCTTGCCATCGCTGTGGTCTTTGCCCTTCAAAGAATGTTGGAGCTCTCCCATTTCTGCTCGCTCCCAGCAACAATTGCTGTCTTTTCCACAGTTGTGCAAGAGTTTAACTGGAGCACTCTGATCGCACGAAAATGGGAAAACTCAAGAGAAGCCTGCTGTCATTCACTAAAGGCTCCAGCTCTGGTTGAAGAACTGGAGATAATCAATAGGACTGCAATGGAAGGAAAAAAGAGCACCTATTTGCCTATTCCTCTTTTATGTCCATCATGATGTTTTTAATAATAATAGTTATAACAATAAACTTAATTTACATATAACTCTCCAACATAGCCTGCCACAGTTTTACAGGGTTTTACAGTCTTGCAATGCATATTCTATATTTGTCTTATTGTCAACAAGGCAACAATGAGTTCCGTTTCTGGTGCTCTGACTTCCCCCGGCCCCGTCTACGGCTCTCAACCCCAAGCCCATTGGTTCCTACTGAAGATGCAAATATTTAAAAAAAACAAAAAAAAAAAACAGTCACGAATGTACACTTTCATTTTTAAAAAAAGGCTAAAGAATTTCTTAAAACAGCTGGACACTAGTTTTTAATAAATGTTACTCTAAGGAGTAAATTGTGCATTTGTTGGGGACTATTTTCAGCTGTGGATTTGGTCTAGCGAGTGTTTACAGCAGCAGGATGGTACAGAATGTGGGATTGACTCAAAATAAACTATACTGCCCATGTTCATCTTAATGAAGGCCCATTCATGCGTTTTTAATAGTTTTGGACAACAATGGAGGTATATGGCACAGAGGAGTAAACCATATCAGGCTCTGGCTGCAGAGACGATACTTTAGGACGGATTCATTGCTGGTGGCGATATACTGTATAAATATTATAGTGTAGTAGAATATAGTTTAAATATAGATATAGAGCAAATTAAAAGTTTTTGTTGCCAGTCATGGCCCCAGTGAGACCGTCTTACTGACGCAGAATGTTTTCGGTGGTCACAGCACTGATAAAACCCCAGCACCAAACAACAAAATGGGCAGCTAGTTAAAGTGACATTCCCCCTGCCTCTACACTCCCCTTCTGTCTGAAACACGGGTAGATGACATAAATAAACACTCACAGAGAGGAAGAAGAGCAGCCCACTGTGCCCCAAACAGCACTCATTAAACCTAATGGGTCACGCTGCTCCAGCCAGGCTCCACTGACACCCTTAATAGAAGCCTGCATGGTTAGGGGACCATGAAGACCATTACGGCACTTCAAAGTTCACCCCACTACATTAGGGCCCTGCTGATATGGCAAAGAGGGGATAGATCCAATTCCTCATTCGCTACTTTATTTTTCCATTGGTTGACCTGTCAATCAGCCTGCTCCATAAACAAGTGGATGCTTGAGCTGCTCATTAAGGGCCATCGTTAGCAAGGCCAAGGCTGTAAATCAGCACTTAGATCAGCTTTCAGCAACAGCTTTCTTATAGGTCATATTTTAGAGCCGACACTATGGCTTAGACTGTTAAATGATCCCTTTGGTTTGGAAAATAAAGCTGCTGCTTGCACTGTAAATCAAATTTCTCCACTCACATTGGGACCAATGAAGGGACTCCTATGAACTGTAGAGGACTGGAGCCAAAGGCAAATGACAAGCACGCTGACCAGTAAAAAAATAAAACCCCTCTCCTAACAGACCCAGACATGTAAATTCACACAGGCCATGTTTGCTACTATGAAACCAAAGTCTACCTTGCTTGAATAACTTCAAGTGACATGTTGTCGTAAATCAAAAGAGCCAGCAGAAGCTTGATATATTGATGCTGTCCTAAGGGACATAAAAGGCAGAGCAGTCTCCTGCTGTGGCCATAAGTCAGCACTACAGCCCCTCAGCATGTAGCAGCACTTTGTGGAGAGGAGCAGACTCACAACATGCATCTCGTTGTCCAGTAAAACGTCCCTCATTACAAGCCAGAGAATGCCAGTAAACAGCTCACATTTAGCTAAGCTGTTGCCACACATAAGAAACCAATCCTTAACAGCCTGAACAACGTCTAAAAGTAGTGATGTTTTTTTTAAGCAAGATTTGCTAACCAAGTCGAGGAGGAGAGAGAAAAACAGCATAAGCAAGAGACAGGATGGTACTGTCTGAGCTAAAATTGTGTTTTGAAGCAATACTCGCTGTGACATTGTATGCACAATTTAGGACATGACTCAGAATGACAGCAATAAACCTAACCCAATATTTGTATTTGCATGTCACTGCATCACAAGATCTGACAGGTCATTGTGTCTGCAATAGGAGGTAAGCTTGGGAGGAGGACTTGGCTCAGAGGTGAGATCCGAGTGGATGTTTATTGAGAAGAGCATGGATACCTTACTTCCCTAAGCTCCTTCTAATGGGGTCTCTGGCTCTGGACCAGCCTTCCCCATCAACTCATCTACAACTCAACTCTATCAACGAAATTAGCTTTATCTCTTTGATGCTCATACTGTGGAACACATACAAAACGTGTGCGTGTTCTTATTAGATGACTCATTATGACGACTTCAAATTCAAATTGAATTATTCAATTCAAAATCAGTTTTTTTTATACATCATCATATCATAACAAAGTTATCTCAGGGCACTCATTCATATAGAGCAGGTCTAGACCGACTCCATATTAAAGTATGCAGACTAAGCGGTCCCCAACTTCTGCACTTAATATTCTGGTGGCATAAGGACATACTGCATCAAGGCTTGTTTGACAAAACTGTCAATATGAAAACTGTCTGCAGTTCAAAAAGAGGTTGGGAACCCATGAAAACTACAACCAAACAGTACTGTTGCAATTAGCGGGCACTGTGCAAGGCTAGAATCACAACTCGTAGCACTCCCTAAGTGAGTCGTCGGAGCGAGTCTTCCCATGTCTGAGAAAGTATTAGCTTGGTTTGTTAATCTCCTCTCCTCCATTTCCCTTCAGCTGACAGTGGCCACCAAACAGCCGATGGCCTGCCAGCTGCCTGACAGGCATCGCTGTGGTCTGTAACCATGGAGACAGACTCACATCATTCATCGACTCCCACTAATAAAACTCCAGTTTATTAGCATGTGGAAATGTCTAGTGTGGCTTTTTGACATGCCAACGTAAACAGAGAGGGAAAGGATTTAAAGTGGTACTGACACATGGGTGAAGGTTTGGGCAGGCTCAAAGGGGTGAACAGTGTGGATCTAACCACTGGGTTAATGGGATAAATCAGCACTCATGTATTGTTGTAGAGCAGCAGCAATGTTAGAATAACAGGCAAATATAAAAGTGCATATTTGGAGAAGCATTGCATATAACACCATATAAGTTTATAAAAGTTTTTTTTTTGTATTTACAAGACACATGGTAGAACATAAAACATGATAAAACATGCTCCAACTGTCAGCTGGCATGCAATGAAATGACTCACCCTGTTGATGCCCCTAGTTTGTTCTCGGCCTCTGTGCAGCGAGACAATACACAGAAATCGGCAACCTGTTCACTGATTTCCTCCTAACACTCTTCAAGTTTGTTATCAGGCTGCGTCTGTAACTCCCTCATCCCCTTTTCTCCAGAGCATTGTGTGTCTCCTCTCGGCAATATGCTTCCAATTATGAATCTTGTGAATATAGGGGCGGTGAAGCATCCTTCTGATTTATTGTTTTCTCTAGTCCAGTCAAGTGCAAATGCGTGTTGACCTCTCGTGGACTCATGTGCGCTGGGTCACTCTGGACCTGACTGACAGGCAGAGATGGCGGCTCGACAGCAAAGGCCACAGGGTGAGAAAATCTGGTGTGCAATGAGGAACTAAGCGCTGCATTAGCCTCCAGCTGTGAGGAAATCTTTGTAACACAGAAACACACGGGGAACAGAGAAAGTGACAACACAAAGGGATAACTAATGAGGAAAAATAAAGTGGCCTCATACAGTCACTATCCCTCGGCTGACGGCTGGCTGCTAAACATTACTCTTCTCCTTTGTAACCATAGAACACTTTGTGGTCTTCTCACATGGGATAGCTTGGGCAATCTATTTGTAGTCATCATCTAAATCCAAGTCCTGTGGACTGAAAACACATGCTCCACGAGTGAGTCACAGAGCACAAGAGATCTCAAGACAGTGGCGATGCTCGGCCTGAGAATGACCCATCCCTACAGACTAATTTCCTGGCCTTTACAGCTCACTTCCTGTTTCATGCTGGGTCATGGGCACCACACTGTGCGTCACAAATGCTACCCGGTCGGGTCCAAGGCCACTGGCTCTGTGGGACTCAGTAGCTGTGGGACAATTCAGTCATTTTATGCCACATCATCAAGGCTGTTACAGTGGGCTGCAGCATTATTTGGTTTACTGCATGTCCTGTATATCCAACTGTGTCGTTAAGAGTATTTAGATTCTCACATTTTCACAATGGGCTTTGCGGTCACATCGCAGCAGATGTGAATCGTCTGCCCCCCGATATGGTTTCTGCTGAACAGTCCTCAGGGGCTTCTCCAGGCCCTTCAACTCCCCACCGGACCTAACACCTTTCACACTGGATAAACACAACACAAAGGAGAAACGTACGTTTTATGTTAGAGGGTGGGTTATTACATGCAGGAAAAGGGACTCTCCAATTCCCCTGGGAGTCTAACCACTCATAAATCATCAAGCAATGAAAGTTTCCTCTCCAAACAGGAGGCTAAAACAAACTGAACAAGGAGCCTCTCAGCCCCAACTCTCCCCCATCCCTTGTCCTCATCTCCCTTTTTCCTGGTAGGAATTTTTATGAGGAAAGAAGAGATATAGTAGTGCAAGACTACACTAGAGCAAAGAGGTAAATACTACAACATCAATCCTTTGCAGTGACCCCAAACTACAAAACAAATCAAACATTATTTTAAAGGCTTTTACACAACTTCCTCTAAAAGCAGTAAGACGACCACAAATCATACCCCTGTAACATAAGAACAAAGGAGTGTTCTTGAATGTATGTTGTTCCGTTAAGATTTGTTACTATAGAGACAATCCAAAAGCTTTTGCAAGGATGCTCTGGTGGCCACAATGAAGATGGAAAATGTTGACATAATCAAAGATGCTCCGAGACACGTTTTACCACAAACTGTCAATTCACATCAACAAATCCAAAACAGAATAAATAACTTAATTTGGTAAAAATGAAAGTGGCCTTTAATGTGTATAATATAACAAACAGAAATAAAACCTCACAGCATGTCAACACATATTTGAATCACGTTGATTTTTGCCAGATTTTGAATTCAACTGCTTTCAGATTGATGTCACGGGTCTAACTTTGATTCAGTCGTCATCACTCCAGAGGGAGAAGCAATGGCAGCAGTATTACAAAGTAGCTGCGACAGTACATGCCTGCGATGATGACACCAGGAGGGTTGCACACCTCAGGCTCGTGTTAATATCACTTGTATGTGATGTGACCGGAGTGTGCCAGAGAGAGTAAACCACCGGGATCAGGAGCTGCTAACGCTGACCACCGGTAACACTTAGCAGCTGTTAAATACTCAGTGAGATCCTAACCTGAACCAATGCAGACACTTCAAAATGGGTTGGGTGAGTGGGGGGGGGCACTCTGACACCCCGACTGCTACTGGTGCTTACTTTATGATCAGCAGGTCAAACACAAAACGTGCCTAAAATACCAAAGACACACTGTTTAAATTTGAGGGTCCGGCCTCATAGTCATGTCAAATTTGCTTCAGTCAACACTTTCTTTGTAGCATAGAAATCTCAGCCCTCTTGAGAGTCGGTGCATTGGACTTAATGTTTACAGACTCAGCGATAGGGCCCAATGCAACATATGCATACAGGTGGTGTTATGTTATATTTGTGTGGCAAGCAGCAACATTAATTTCTCATTTTCAAGCTATGAAAATGAGAATGTACTTGACAGGATTAATTTTTAAATATATAAAAAAAAAAAAAAACGCCTGCATAAAACTACCAACATATAAAAAATAATGATGAATAAATACTTGGTGAATTCCTCATGTTTACATTGCAAACAGTCTCTATACAAAAGGTCCTTTCTTGTTGATCCTTAGAAGAAAATATACTTTTACAAGCAGTGGAAGGAGGAGTATGATGCTACCGCCCTCATGTGGTGAATTAAAATATTATTGGCTCACATTCACTGCTGGCTACTGAACATAAAGATGCAAACTGGGCTGAATCCATATCTATCATTTAACATTTCATATTTTATACAGTTTGGGGAGGTACACTGTACAGTACGCTTAACGTTTCAAGCAACCAGTTGTAAGAAGTGAGAATGTCAGGGTGCTTTTAATCCTTGGTGAGCAGTAAATATATCTAATTTTAAAGTGCAAGCTAATAAATAAGAGCCAGAGAGAAGACATTAACAAATGTTATTGCACATTTTTGAATAGTTCAAAAGAACATCTAGCTTTGTGAGATGCTGTACATGTTTTAGAATTTATGATTCAGTTTGGTTACGATTCACTTAACACCAGTTACAGTTTGTGACCACACTTGATTGCCTTCAGCATATGTGGTACAAGAAACAGACCTGCAACTGTATTTTTTTTTTTATTGGCGGTGACAATAATGAGCTCCAGTGTATGTTAATGAAGCAGGGGAACTAAAACAAGTCAGCTGGACGTTGTTCGGTTCACCTTGAGCCTAACAAGTATTCATACATTCTCAGAGTCTAAAAGTGTGTTTCTTAATAAGCCTCTTAGGAAAATTGTAATCACATGTTCTGTTGTGCAGACTGTTTGGAATCCTTGAGCCAAGCTTTATCCTTACAATTTTTAAAAAAATTGTGTCCAATTATTTAAAAATAATATAGAACATATATATATAGCGAGAAACAATATGTGAACGTGCATTATTGATGAGTCCACTTTGAAAGTACAGTTATAATTGTTATGTTATATTTGAGAAGGTTTAAGTACAGCAAAGAAAACCTGTATTTCTTTAATTAAATTAAAAACCTATGCACTGTCATATCACATGATAACATAAACTATAACAGAAACACTGGCCATCTCTGCATTTTATTTAAAAGATTATATATACCTACTAATATACTATAATAATAATAATAATAATAATAATTACCAATATATTATTTGCAAGCCTAAAATGTCAGCCACCCTTGGGTCAGGCCTTCCCAGGAATAATAGCAATGTTTCCTTTCAACCAGTCACCTGCTGGCAAAAAACACAAAAACATAGCGAACATGTTGGTTCTGAAAAATGTTCAGGATCAAACAATGAGGGATTATTACAGACACCAGTAAGCCCTTAAAACCTTTTGTTCTGCTATTTCTTCACTCATCATCAGTGCTGAGCAGCTTGAAGCTGTAGCCTCACTTTGCTGTTTTTGATGGTCCTCATTTACCCAGAATGCATAGCAAACATGACATATTTGAGATATGCAAGAATGAGACTGTTTTTTGCAACTGTTGAACCTAACATGTCCATCTGAAGCCTAGATGTAGTCTAGATGAAGATCTAAGCCAGACCAAATGTGCACCAGAGGGAACTGAATAAAATTCAAGATGAAAAGAAGACCTACAGGGAGATGAGTGCGAACGAGCTCCAACAGAACAGCATGAGGGAGGTGGTGTGGAGAAAGATGGCAAAAATATCTTCCTAAAAGCAGCCAGGAGAAATGATGGAGGGCAACCATGAAAAAGTGAATGAGTAACACCTGTTTTGCTCGACAGTGGAACCTCAGTCCAGATATGTCCACCCCCCAGCTCAGCGGGCCAGTGCACTTCACACTTACTATTTCTCTGTTACATTCCAGGTACTTTAGGCACCCAAAACTGTAGGTCTATGTCTCCCAAGTGAGAGGAGCGCTGGGGAGGCTTAGCCGTAAATCATGCCGAGTGCTGAGAGCATGTACCAGCAGCTAACACAAGTTCTCCAGCACATCTTCACCTCATTCTTTTGCCTGATGACGGTGCTCTGTGCCAAAGCATGGACACTCTTAATGTCCTCAGCATCTATAAGCCAGTAGCAGGGATGTGGTACATTACAGAAGCTGCCATGGTTTCATATTAGACCCATGTGTAAAGACTTCCCACACACATTCAATAACACAAGACAATGCTTGTTGATCATTATGGATTCATTTTTCCATTATTTTTGTGAACAGTTAATCATTTTGCAGATGACACGATGACGTCTCAAAATGATATGTTTTGTCTGACCAAAAGTCTAAACCTGTTTAATTTACAACATTAGTTATTCAGCAAATCCTCAGAAATTAAGTTTGGCAATTTTTCTTAATAAACCACAAACTATTAATCAGTTATCAAAATCCCTGTCATCGATTGACTAATCGAATAAGCTTAATTGCTTTAACACTAAATACTGTCACTTCATCTGCTGCACGAGGCTAGCTCACTGTATTTGCCAATTACAGACCACAATGCAAACAAGCTGCTACCGCTAGTTATTATTTGAAACCTTCATTATTATTATTTTTATAAGAAATCATGAGTCTGTCTGTGTGAAAGGGGGGGGGTAGTGCCCCAAAAATCAGCTGTGCACAGCTGTGTTGTGACCTCAGCACTCCGCTCGTGACGTTCGAATCCGGAAGTAACGTGAGTGCCGAGGTCACGCGGGAACAGTGAACGCAGTCAGAACACCGAGCAAGCTAACGATGGAAATAAACCAAACCACGGGTACATGCGGACTTGAAGTCACGTCCGTCAGAGGCCTCCGCCGCGGCGCAGGTTCAACATACCCAGGATGTCTTTTCGTTTTCCGGCTTCAGCTCCGGAGTAAAATCATGATTGATTTCCCAATCAAGCCGCGAGCGCGCTCACGTGAAAAGGGGCGGTGGCGTACAGAATTTGACCAATCACGAACATGACAAGTGTGTGCCGGAAGCAGAGCGGCTCGCTTTATACACGAAGAGAGCGACGGAGTGAAACACGTCATCCAGGCTAAACGCAACACAGCTGCCAAAATGCAGGAAAGACTACTGGCTAACTGTGTGAACGCGTAACGTGAAATTAACAGGCTTAGTTGATATCGCTGCCCCATCATTAGGGCGCGATCATTTCCTGCCTCCGAATCAATGTTTATATGGTTTCATACAGAAGAGGATTAGGGCCACATGTGGAAATGTTTTTTTGAGGTCCGACTTAAAAAATTCAGAGTAAATTCAGAGTGAAGTCAGAACTTTGACTTAAATAAAAGGTCAGAGCTCCATAAAAATTCACACGTGGCCCTAATCGTCCTCCATAGAAGGACTTCTCTGTGGAGTTCAGCTAGAATACGTTTTGCACTTCAGCTGCTCAAAAATGCAGACTTCATTTTAAGCCACATATTTGCCACTTTGTCTCCAGGCTGTTTCCTAGCACAAGAGCATTGCAGCAGTCAGTAACACCTGCTGACAAATAATGTGTCAGTGTTGTGCACAAGCTGATGAGAAGTCAAAGAGTTGTTACAGACCACAGGGTCTGATATGTACTCTTCCTACCTTGTGTTTTCCTCACTTGTCAAAATGTATTTGTAACTGTTAAATTGTTTCTCAAGACACAAATGTTTGCTGAAGTAAACAAAGCTGGAGCGCTGAATATGTTTAGATTTACACAATTTGTGCAACTTCAGCTATTCAAGAACTAGACAGATTTGTAGAATCAACTATCTGAGGTTTTACTTGTTTGTTGGATCCATGAAACCATGGTGAAAGTGTGTTTTTGTGAAACCACTTCTTGTTAAGACAAATATGGGGCATTTTTTCTACTTGTTTGTTACAGCAACATATGCTTTTATACATCCGTTTCTTGTTAGTGGCAGATCTCCTAGGTATATATATATATGTATATATACATATATATATATATATATAAAATGTAAAAAGTTGTAATTAAACAATCAGAAGATACAATTATCACAGAGAAGCAAAATATGTGAACAGCTGTGTGGGTATACATCTCCAGCTGTTGTAGACTGGTGTACTTTCATCTTTTTCTGTTGTGTCATATTTAATGCTCACTTGCTTCACTTTAAAGTTTTCTTTGCTATATCTTTTTTCCATTTAATGCACCTGCTGCAATGGCTCAGTTACCTCATCGCGTTTATTCTTACTGGATGTTGTTCACACTTGGTTTTCTTGCAGGAAAAGAAAATACACTAATGCATTCTAGGTGAAATTGATTTTATTATGCTTTGGCTCATCAATAAATGAAACATCCATCTTTTATGTTTCAGATGTCAAAAAAAGGTGCAGCAGAGATATGAATGATGTAATTGAAAGAGACCAATCATCAATGTCACAAGAAGGCAGCAGAACATTTGTAACTCTCTTTTCTGACAAATATCTTGGCTTCGCAGTTTAACTGGAACATTGATATTATCATGGGGCCTGATTAACAAAGTGAGTGTTTCCATCATGCTAGGATGCATTATTTATTTATTTATTTTACTTATGAGGTTAATTTGCAGAACACTACACACAAGGGTCAGTTCTATTTATAAAAATTATCTGAATTTGCTTAAGGACCACTTTAAGAAAAAACAAAGCAAAAGACAATAACAGGTCATTTAGAATGTCATTTATGTCATTGACTTTTCAAGAATCTAATACAAATGCATACACTTACATTTCACCACCTAAAACCACATACTACTGCAATACACATCACCATACAAATAGAAAAAGAATCAGAGGTTGGCTTTCAAGCTTGGGAAGAGTCACGAGCTCACATGCTCACAAACTAGTTCATACACATTGAAAGAGCATCCATTATGTTCACACACACACACACACACACACACACACACACACACACACACACACACACACACACACACACACACACAGCTTATATAATACAGCATTAAAGAAGAGTGGCTGTAGAAAAGGCATATGGAGGGACTGAGTGTGTTACAGTATGAAAGGGAAAAGGGTAACAGCCAACGTGTACATCAAAACATTTTTTTTTACAGTTAAGCCAACTTTACTAAAT
This sequence comes from Gadopsis marmoratus, assembly GCA_036023855.1. Classification (NCBI taxonomy): domain Eukaryota; kingdom Metazoa; phylum Chordata; class Actinopteri; order Centrarchiformes; family Percichthyidae; genus Gadopsis; species Gadopsis marmoratus. Next base: position 16,400 of record JAVQJF010088381.1, read on the forward strand.
ATAAATATTCTTCATCCAAAAGTCAGTGCAGTGCCTTCTGCTCAGGCTTCACCTGGTCCTCATGCCTGGTCCACTTTACGCCCAGTCTGTGCTAGACCTGGTCCAAAAATTACTGTTTTCACTTTACACACAAATCTTTTTACATCAGTTTTGTGTCTGATCACCCACTTTCTCTATAGTTTGTGTATATGTGGGTTGTTTTTTTTTGCCACCCAGTACCTCAAAAGTCCAGCTGTGAAGTACAAGAGTCTGAGAGTTTGTTTTTCTACCACTTAGCCAATAGAAGAAGAGATCAACAAATTTATAAGTGTCCATTTTGTTCTTTTCTCCTGAAATCCCTTTTTTTTCACAGATTGAGCAGCTCTATTGGATTCCCCTAAAGAGACACATCGCAAAGACCATGGCAAAGAGCTGAGGAAGGAAAGAAAAAACTATTATCACACAGAAAAAAGACATTGTTTTACAAACATACATGAAACTAGAAAAGCAGTGTACTACTTTTTGTTACTATTTATAGCTTGCATGAACAAAACTCTTAAAACTAAGTAATTCAAACAAATTACTGCAAAATAGAATGCAATTTGCTACATTGTGATACATAATAACAAAAATAAAAAGCTTCAACCTCTAATTGGGCCATAGAAAATACTGAATGCCTCATTTTATTCTTGGATGACCTCTATGAAAGACATGTGCCAGGTGAGGAAAGTGGGATAGAGAGGACATAAGTAGGACATGAAGTGTGATGTGGACGAGAACATGTGGCTAAATGCAGAAGGCAGGACTGCACTGCTTTATAGCTATAGCTATCATACAGTATGTGTAGTGACTACATACTATATATTGTGTTGTATTGCATTACTGGAATTACTTTGGTTTAGGAAAATAAAGCCTACTGAAGCATATCGTAGCATTTGTCATTAGTTTCTATAGCACATACTGTGCAATCCATGCAGTACATTTATTAAAATGAAATCTTGGTTTAAGCACAATTAAAATAAAAATGTAAAAAATAAATAAATATTGTCTTATGAGTGACGCCATTTTTGTGTTGGGAGATAAATGTTGTCAGTGTAACGGTGCAAGAGTTGATCCGGAGATACGGTATGTACTCAGTGTTTAGTTGCGTTCGTGCATCATGGATGTGGGATTAACTGTCTGAGCTGTGTGTTGGTAAAGAGAACAGGATGAAGAAAAAGTGAACTCAGTGCAGAGACATGCATGTAACCAATCGCAAAAAACTAACAAGGCAGCTCAGTCAAATCTATGTTCTTGTAGCACCAAGTCTCACCACTAGATGGAGAGCTTGTCATTCAAAGAGCTTTCAAATAACACTACACATATTCAGGCAAATAGCAGCTTAATGCAGACTTCCTCATGAAATGAATATTCACCTCACTGGAGAGGCAAAGACAATGCTGCATATGTGATGAGTTCGCTGAAAAGAAAACCCCTCATACCTCAATGGTGAGCACCACAATTGCCAGCGCTCCAGCCACATAGATGTACAGTTCAAAGTAGTCAACTACTGCAGAGTAACAGCCCTGTGTACACACAAAGCAGAGAATCAATAGGCTATAAACTTACAGAATTGCTGAGACAATTAAAGTAACATCACAGCTTTAATTGAGTGAGGCTTTGAACAAAGGCCTGGTTGAATCAGCGGGAAACGGCCTCCAGCCTCACCGTCTTTTTGTGAGGGCTCTGTATGAATGAACAGAGATAGAGAACTCACTGCAGACACATTGCATTGTTCTAGTGCCTTGAAAAATAACAGGTGGAGCGCGCTGTGACAGCTTTCATTGTAATTACATTTCACATTACAAGGCTCTCTTTACGCACATGGAAGCAGGGAGGTGGGTGTGCATGTGTGTAACTGTGAGGCCCACCTGATCTTCACATATTCATATACTTATTACACTCTATTTATACATACATGTATGCACCACAAAAATTACCATTGTATGCACACACATACACACTCACACATGCTCAGATGCATACATACACTGGTGTCGCCACATGTTAACACATAGTAAGATGGCTTCCCATGACACCCAAAACATGGAAAAGCACTGGAAGAGTCAGTGAGCTCCTGGATGTCACCCCTCAACTGTCTTCTGCTCTAATTAAGCCTGGAGGTGGTTTGGAAGGAGGGAGAAAGTGAGAGAGGATGTCGTGGCAGATGTCAGAAGTTACCTTGTTATTGCGGAACATCATATTGCCTGATAAGCACTGCTCCTGGCTGATATAGGTCTGCTCCCCAGTCTGACTGGCACGCTGGCAGCAGGCTTCTGGCACCATATGATTTTGGTTGATCAGCCTGAACAGGCTGTCCTTAAAATCCTCTGGGCTGTTCACCCCACAGCAGTCAAACTGATGGGAGGAGAGGAGAGAATAGGAGAAGCCCTTATTGCTGAGTGCCTATTTGTGCGCTGGCCTGTGGTCCAGTGTGTGCGTGCGTCAATCCAGCATGAATATTGACCTAAATGTCTAGGATTTTATCTATAAAATATAGCCCTGACGCCAGGCTGAGAACCTTCCAGTTTCCACAGATTGCTGGAAGAAACTAGTTGGTAAAGGCAACAGTGTTGTAAGTACTTTGCCATGTGTGCTGTGTGGCCTTACTGTAGTCATGATGGCATTCCATGTGGAGGTGAAGACGTCAGTGTTGTTGTAGCCCTGATAATGTCTCTTCAGCTCCTTGGTGAAGTACTCTCTGGTAAGCTAACAAAACAGCCGGGGAGAGCAGAGGTTAGGGTCACCACATGGATAATATCTGTTTTTTTCACATCAGAGAAGATCACTGGACACAGAAGCTGGGTATCATCGTTTTAATGGGGGACTGCACCCATTTTACACATCAAAGTCTGTTTACAAGTCCGGGGGACAAAAAATGTTGTAAAAAGCCTTTTGTGGCTCCAGAGGGATCTGCTCAAAGTCTGATAAATTGCCTCAAGTGACGTAACATGAGAAAATGTAAAATTAAAAAGTCTGGTGGTGTGGACTTAAAGAGAAGTGAGCCTACAAAACTCGGAAGCCCGCTCCTCATCTCAGCTTGAGGCTACGTTAGGTGCTACTAGCATAGCACACCCAAATCTCTGATGGAACTGTCAGCAGTAGAGTTGCATTGTGGGTAATGTAGCTGCCGATTTTTGACAAGTAAGAAGAATTAAAAATAGACACTATTTCTGGTTCTGCTCCATTGATTTTGATCCTTTGTTGGATACTGTTCATTGTGAGTCCGACAGCCTTAGGAGTGCATTGCTAAATTGTTGGAGTTCTCTTTTAATGTTGTTTAAGCACAATTCAGGCTGTCTAAATAATGAGCGGTATCAAATTAATTCAGAAACCATCTGGTGAAAGATGAAGGTGACAGTAAAGAAGGGTATGAATCTGACCAGGCAAGAAATGCCAGCTTTTGGAACTTTGATACTGAGTGCAATATGAACACATTTTGAAGTTTAAATTTGACACAAATCCCTACTTGACAACGGTGATCAAAGGTGAAGTGAACACTGCAGCAACTTACATGCTCCCGGAATATGAAGGCCAGGATGGCAGCAGCCAGCTCTGCTAAGAAGATGAGTAGGATGAGCATGAAGAACTGCAAGAAGACAAAAGAAAAAAAAAAAGAGTGAGACAGAGAGACAGTAGGACAAGCTGGATGAGAGGCAGAAAAAGTGTACGTCACTGACTAAAAATCACATTCTGGCCGTGTCCCCTTCACTCAGCATTAACTATGAATGTGGCTCGAGGCACAAAGGCAAATAGAAGGGCATTTTGCCATTTTGGTTTTCTGTTTCAAGCATGACAGTCCAAAAACTGACAGACAGAATAATCAACGCGCATGCACACAAACAAGATCAGTCACAGAACTACATTTTAAATTTGTCAGCCGACTCACAAAGAGGAGCAGACACTTGTTTTCGCGGATGGCTCCACAGCAGCCCAGGAAACCCAGAAGGAAGAGCATGCCTCCCATGCCCAGGATGATGTAGACACCAGTGAATAGCAGGGGGTTCGCTGCTACGATTTCCCTGAAACCTGTGGGGTCCACCAGCACCCACACCCCCACTCCCAGGAGGAAAGAGCCCCCCAGCTGATGGAGGAAAGGGAAAGAAGACACTAGTTAGACAACAGAAATTGGCAGCATTTTAAAAATTAATGGGAACACAAAGGATAGCTCTGTATCCCCAGTGGGGCACGAAACATTCAACAAGATGTCATATAATGGAAAATAAATGTGTGCTTTTTTTCCCCAGGAAAACATGCTGGTAATGCAAATCTCTGAAAGGCTGGGGTGAGAGTTGAGGCCAGATAAAAGACTTGATAGCTACTGACTCATAATGCTTCAGTGGAAGGTGGGTGGAGACATTTACCCTGCTCCAACTAACCCCCCAAACTGCTCAAGAAATGCACAGCACTCCAGTCTCCATCCTCTTTTTCACTAAAACCTATCTGTAGTCATCATGGGGGTGACTCATGTGATTAAGAAAAAATGGTACTGAGGTAAAGGGAGACGGGGGGGGGGGGGGGATCTGAGCCACAAACCTCTTCAGGGAGAGACCTGGGCTGCTGCAAATGAATGCCACTTAATCTCAGAGGTAGAGGTTGTGGTATGAGGAGAGGAGCCATTTTGGAGGCACGCTGGGCTTGAAAAATGCTGCTGTGCTACATGAGCTTGAAGTGACCATAGAAAGAAAAGGGATGGCAGTGAAAAACAGCGGCTGTTATTAAGTGTTGTTAACAGCAAAAGTTCATTCTTTGCTCTGCTGCTTGCATTATACCCCAGCCTTGAACAACCACATCTGAGTTAGAGTCTCTGAATGTTTTGGTTGTGCTAAATAAAGCAGGAAAAGAGACAAACCTTCTTACTCTGACCCCCCCCTTTGCCGACTCAGACTAACAGGATTACCCTTGATTGTCTGATCAAGACTGATAAACTCAGGTGCCAGTTACAAACTCCACATGGCAGTGTGCCTCAGATGCCTGTCAGCACACTAAAATCTAATCAAAAGAGAATTTGATAGAATCAAGATTGCCTCATCTAATGAAATGCAAATGTGGCTCCATTAGTCAGTTGGGCATGAGGCAGCCAGAAGCCGATCTTAAAGCATTAGGTTGACAGTAACTTCAGAGATAGCCAGATGAAGTGTCTTAGAAAGAGAGATGAAAAATACTCACAAAGATGAGGAAATTGAAGACAAACATGAGGTACTTGATGCAGCTGAGACAGTCGCCCTCCATGGTTGTCCCCCGTGCCGAAGCCTCTCCCTGCCCCTGAGAGAAAACAACGTAAAAACACAACAAACACAAAACGCGCCACTTAATGAATCCTGCCAAATGCTCACAGTATTCCCATTCTCCTGCACTCTGGATGGGCATTCAGATGAAACTGCCAAGAAAATAATACTCTGCAAAAACCTGCTCACATTTTAATGAGTTCTGCCACTCAAAGATACAATACACACACACAATACACACACGCGCGCAAGCCTGTCAGTTCATTTGGTCCAATTTCAGCTGAAAATCCTTGTATTATCCCCTCAGGTGCACTGTACCAGCTATAGTTTATCAGCAATCCCTAAGTAACTACAAGTTTGGGCTACTCAACCCAACCTGACGTAACTCATCTCACAACACACCATGGCAACTTATGTAATTTTTAAAAGGTGCTTTCAGAGTCGGATGGCTTGATTGCCTATCAGCACTTCATGTCTCTGGACAGGTGGGGTCCCCGGGGTTCAGTGTGACCCGAAAGGCTGTCTATCACAGAGCATTTTGAGGATATGTGCCCTGACTGGGGAATTTACTCTGGAGCTTCTTCTTCTTCTTAATGTAATGAGAGGCAGGAACCCTGTGCTCCCATCAGGCAACCCTCTATCTGACATAAACACACTTTCCCTGATGAGGGTCTGTCCTGGAAGCACTCCTGGTTAATGAACACCCCTCCTGCATTAGGACACAACATGGGTGCGTCAGTGTCCACGACCTTATATACCTATCTATACACCAAATGAACAGGATTTTCTCCTCAGGGAGGGAAGGAATGGACTAAGGAATCATCTCTACATACTCTGCAAAAACTGTGGGGCGGCTACAACTGCAGTCTCAGTGAAAGAAGAAAATTAATTATTGGGCACAAACGAACTGGCACTCTTTGCTTTGTAGTTGTGATTATTAATTTTCTCTCCCATAGCGATAGCCAGGATTGAGGCTGGGTAACAAGCGGATCAAAAAGCGATTTCCCTGAGGAACTGTAAATAGGTTTACAGAACTATGCAGCTACACACTGCCACCTCTAATTGAAAAGTTAAAATGCCTTCTTTTGTCTGTACTCTGCAGCATGTCCATCAGATGTAATCTCGTAATCTTCAGGCAGTCGTTCCCATGCTTGATGTGCTGTCAGATAACTCCTCTGGGTGATCGCTCCGCTTCTCTGAGGCAGCGGTGACGTTTGGGTTATGATCGACGCCAGCTTTGATTCCTGTCAGTCTTTGAAGGGGTTCTGCTGTTGCTCAAATGTAATTCTGCCTTGACCCTTTCGACTAGGAAATTCACGTTTTCAGGTGAAATAAACCATAATCTCCCCAAACCACCGTCTTAAACAAGGAGTGCTCAACTGGTTGCTGCAAATGATTTTACACAGAAGGATTGCAATTGTGTGAATAAGAAAGTCATAACCCATATCTTAGTCTAGCCCGTGTTTCTTTTATTGTGGTGTGCTTGCACTGGTTTGTGTTTCCTTCTGCGTCTAATTTCAACGTGCTGGGAGCTCCAGGGAAAATTATTTTGTCTCATTGTAGGCCTGTGTAAGTTGCCGTGACAATAAAATTGAACAATACTAAAGATGTGAAGGCAGCCTTTGTCTGCAGTGGGAGCGAGTTAACATAGAATGAGAACATTTCCTCCGATCACCAGCCTGAGGGCTTATTATTTTTTCCTCTCCTTCTTTCCTCCCCAGACCACGGGAAATTGATTTAGAGCAGTGGTTAAACAGCTCCTCTAAATCATAATGATATGGTTAGGTATTGATCACCCTCCTAGTGTTGCTCTGAGAGCCTCATCGCCCGAGATGGGTTTTAATTAACCCCTCCCCTTCCTAAGCCCCACTGAAAGGCCTAATGAGGGCACAGGAGGTTTTAATTGAGATTTGCATACATTATAGTCTCAGAGACAAAGCATCAGAAAAGGCACTTTCTCATCCCTCCTGCTTTCCACTGTTAGTCCTGGGCCCCTATGAAGACTGCAAACTGTATTTATTGGAGCAAGGGATGAAGAGGCGGGACACGGAGGGGGAGGAAGGGGTCGGATGGAAAAACTCTCAGGGCTCAGCTCACATCTCATTCTCCAAACAAAATGTCTGACTTCTCTTCCAGATTCACCCTTTTGCTCCTCGCTCCCATCTCTCAGGGTCATACCGACAGTCAGATCTGGAGCCGATTTTCTTTTCTGCATTAAAATGCATTGGATGCTTAAGGATGAAGTGGACTATATGGTCATAGCCAGACTCCAAATAACAAGGCTATGAGGCAAACCAGCGAAGTATAAATCAAACTGCCACAGAGACCCTGGAGAAAGTGCAGAGTAAACAAACTGGTCTTTCCCATGACTCCCATGGGATTGCAGGCCCTCATCGATCACCAGCCATAGAGATCAGACCACTGAATATTCTGCAGAGTGCGTTGTGTAGACAAGAGAAACGTGGTTCACACCCCAAGATCTGCAGCCTTACAACAACATCAACAAATTACTACTAGATTAAAGGCAGACCATCCTCAGGTGTGCTGCTTTGCTAAGCTAGCAATGTGCCAAGACACTAGCAAAAAAACACCCATTAAAATCAGACATGACACACAGCAGTAAGGAATACTGGACTGCTATAGTTGGCTGGAAATACTGTATGTATGTCCTCAATCTGACAATCTAATTGACAGTCTTCGCCGTGAGGTATCCAGTAAATGCCAACTCCGTCTATGTCTGCAGCGTCTCCCGTTACTGACATCATGAAATGCCACATGGCACTAAGATCCCATTGTTTACTCTTGTCAAAGACTGATCCACAGCCAGCTTGGGCTGTGGAGCCTGGCATGGTTGAGTTTTATACTAGATTAAGGAAAACTGATCCTAAATCAACTTCACAGTACCGACAGAAGCCAGAGCTCTGTAATGAGGGCAAACCCATCTGACCTACATTCTTCTCAGTACGAGGATGAGGAATTCTGAAACATTGCTACAGGCCATTTTTCATGTTTAACTCAGAAAACCAGTAGTTTGTTTGGCCGGCATCTACATATTAATCATGATGGTCATGTCAAGTCACTATCATTAAAAGATAAAGAAGACATATTCCTGCATTGAGAGTGCTCCATATATAAATAGTACACCCTTGGGTGGTTCTCCTTGAAGTTGACACCTTCGGCACGATTAATGACGTTTTTTAAGTCCGTATTCCCCTGCTCCACTGGCCGCCGCACCGGACAGAAGGATCACCACGACAAGGACATCGTGTCCGCTCCTCGCCAAACTGTCGCCACCCTCCACCCGCTCGGTAACCAGCCAGTTCGCTTCATCTTGAGCGTGAGTCTGCATAGCAAATAATCATTAATACTGAAACCCTCTTGAGATTATAGGGGCTGGAGCTTGACCTCTTAAATGTCATTGACCCGCTAAATGATCACCTGTAGTTGAACCCTGGGGACGGCACATTTCGTCCTCTGGCTCCGTGATGAAGCAAGAGCAGGTGTGTATTTCCATCTACTGTATGCCACTCTAAAGCTCTCTCCGGATACCACTAATACCCTCTGATAATGACACTAAGGGACCACACACATGCAACATCACACTTTATCTCAATTAAAAACCCATTTTCACATTTCTCCATGACTTTCTAAATCAGCCGCAGCAAGTAAACACCCCAAAATCTGAATAAAGACAGGCTCCTCTGGCAGTGAGCAGGGCTCCCCTGAGGCGCACCATGTCCCTTAATGAACTTCCAATTAGGAGAGAATGAGCCCTGAGCTGTGCTGTCACACTGGGGAGCTTTGAAGTGCACTGAATGCTGAGCAGCTATAGCACTGTATGCTGCTTTAGAGGGCATACAGCTTGCAGACAACAAGGAACAACCACAGAGAGAAAGTGTACGATAGTAGCTCAAAGGCAACCCAGCACACAGCGTGTGTGGGTGTAACTCACACAGAGAACAGGGTTTAGAAACTCAGTCGGGTTGGGAAGTTTGAGAAACTGCTAGGTCCTAATGTTGGTTAGATGCTCAAGTGGAAACATACAAATACTCTACCCTAAAGCAAGCTTAACTTTCAAACTGAGTTTTCACAGTGCATATATAGGATTGGTAAACATTATCAACTTCTGCACATTATGGACATTGCTAGTTCGCCACAAATAAAGTGGGCAGCCTCTGATGAATTTGCTCTGCCTTGCAAAGCCATTTTTCATTTCAGTCCATTGTTCCTATACGTGCTGTGCATCTAAAGCAGTTCTTATCTGAACCTCTGAGTGGCGCCCTCCTAACCCATTCACTTTGGAAATGAGATTGTGTGAATCCCCGAGGGCAGAAGTCCTCTGACCAGGCAGCTGACACAGTCCTGAACAACAGGCTGATTAACTAGAGAAGACTCCCAGAATGAACAAATGCACAGTCAGGAACAGACTGACCATGTGTTGTCTCAGCACTGCGGGCAACATTCTTGACATCCCAAATGGGGGCACATACAGCTGTTGGGTTAGGACTAACAGTTGCTCATACTCCTACAGTGTAATCGATTCTCCAGCTCCTTAGATAAGAAAAATTGGAAAGGGGGAGGGCAATGATAGCTTCTTGGTTAACTCGAGAAGAGGGCATGTGATGGAGATGAGCAGATCTCGGCTTTGATTGAACACTAGTGTGTGTGTGTGTGTGTGTGTGTGTGTGATCCTCGTTCTCTCGAAGTAGAGATTCACACTTAATTGTGTCGGCACCTCTATCTTGCTGAGTGAAGATGCAACCTGGCTGCGCAGGGCTGGATCAATACCATGCCCAGGCACATCGTCAATGATTCATTGATTCCCTGGAGTCCCAGCTCTTAGTCCACTGGTTGTCTGGCAGTGGGAGTATGTGGTAGCAGCACACAATGAACACATAAACACCACCGCCTGGACTCAGCGCAGGCTTTTCCCACGGGGTGATTTGGAGGATGACACATTGCCATCGGGGCTTTCCACAAAAATGAGTTGTAACTCAATTCACAACTAAATGCTCAATAATTACTGTGACGACAACAGGGGGAATTTGTTTCCCTGCAATCCTACTTCTACCTTTGCCTTCTCGCGTTGGTCTTTCTATAGTGGGTTTTCGGCAAGTTCCTCTTATTACGTCAGAGTCATGAGGAGTGCAATCAATATCAGTTCCTCTCTTGACAAAAAATTTGAAAACTCCAATCAATAATCTCACCAACTCTACTTTGACCAGTGTTTGACCCTCAGGCAAGAGACAATTAAAATGTTGGTGATGCTCTCTCTGGACCTCAATTTAAATACTGTTCAAGTCGAGGCTGTTGTTTTCGTCAAATCTCCATTTAAAAAAAAGAAAAGAGAGTATACATCACGGGTGGCCTCGGCAGAAGTAAACAATGGGAGATTTAAGGAAAGGCACATTCAGCCTCAGGGGACTAAACACAGAAGGACACTTAGGAGTGTAAACATGCGCAGGAGCACAAAATACACAACCACTCACACACACAAACGATGCTCGTTTGTCACAAAATCCTGACAAAGAACGGAAAAATGTGCACTACGCTACACTCTGAAATAATCAGAGTTGTGACTTTCTTATGGCTCAAATACACAGTTTTATGAAATCCATTTGGGTGGTTTTTAGCGCATGTTGGAATCTATCCAGCCCTCCAATAAGGACGCTGGTCTCCACAGCAACCCGGATATGGGGTGAGTGCGGCCTTTGTCTGCAGAGCAGTGTTTGGCATCTCCACTTAGCACTAGTTCCTGTTAGAAAACAAAGGGGTGCAGAGCCAAGCACTTTATGACAGGGGGGACAGCTTGGCAGCCATTTGTCTAATGAGCGACACGCACACCCTGTTGCAAGGCCATTAGTTTCAATACAGCTAGTTCTCCCATGTAGAAGACCTAGAAGCTGTTTTACCACTTACTGGTGACTTTGTGTAGCACACACACACACACACACACACACACACACACCTGAACCTCCCTACACTCAGATAAAGAAATAAATAAAGAGATAAATAAACAAAAGAAAAACAGCAAAAACAACCATGTAACCTAATTTGTGTTACAGGCTGCTGTTTCAAAGTGCAATGCAAAGATTAAAACAAAGCCTTGAGGATGGAGTGTTTGAATGTTTGTGTTGCTGCGGGAGCCTCAGATGAAAAGATACCCAGATATATTGGATGCCCCATTGCAAATAACAACTTCATAGAAATAAATCAAAAGTGTGTTAATGCCTTGCATGAAGAGTGTAGCAGAAAATTCACGATTCTTGTTTTGTGCCTTGTGATTTGCTGCTACAGAAGCACCTTCTACTGTATGCGGTTATAAATGTAACTCTGTGACTATGACACTCTGGGTGATTTTGAAGCAATCAGTTGAGAATTAATGCATTTAGTAGCTTGTTCTGGAGTATCACACAATCTTCAGCAGATGGAGTTTCCCTGGTTGCAAATGTGGATGTTAAAACCTCCACTTCCTTCTGATGAGATTGAACCAGAATTATTCTTTACTTATTATTATTATTCAAATAGCTCAAGAATCTGGTTCTAACCTTATATGTCAATTGCAAATGTAACACATGCATCTATGGGTCTGGTTGGCTGCTTTTATGGTTATGTGCTATGACTGATTACATTTGATGTGTCTGGGTCTAAACTCCCCTTTAACCTTTCAATCTATACATGTCTGCTGCTCAGCCGTGCCTGGAATACTAATGTTACAAATGCCAATGCAAATCGGAGGCTAACAAAGCCCAGGGCTGGCCTGCTGTGTTGGTAAAAGGGACAAAAGCACTTCACTTGTCTGCCTGTTCGCAGGACCAGCTTCACGCACCGGCTCTCGCCAACACCCTGCCTCCTGTTGGCAGTAACAATGGCTTTGCGCCTGTGCTGTCAGAATCTTTTTCATCTGAAAAGAGTCTGTCAACAAGCTCTTTCTGCAGTTTTTCTCGCTGATTTAACATGCGTCTACTGAGGTGGAATCACTGTTGGATTTGTTGGAAATAATTCGTGGCAACACCCCCACGTTGCAGATGCTGAGGGCGAACTGAGGGCAGAAATGTGTTTCACGAGGGAATATGCACTGAAGCTAAAGTTGTGATTTTCTTCAAGACCATGTGTGCTTCATTTACAGATAAAATACAGCCATACCATGTGTCCGCTTGTGCTTCTTCTTTGTTCAGGTGAAGCTGATGACTGCTCTCGGTCCTCTCTCCTCTCCTCTTTTCATGGGCTGTTGGACAGAAGCACAGGGGAAGAAACAGAGGTCAGGACTGAGCTAATGAGATGAATAAACAGCGAGGCACCGGCAAGGAGACGGAAGAGTGGCTATACGTAATTCATTTAAGCAGAATAAGACTGCGAGCTTGAAAAAACACACCGAAAATAAAATTCTAGGCCACTTAAAAGACAGAGTTTGCATTTATTATGTATGAAGCATTCGCTCCCAGCAGTGAGCTAATTTAAGACTGCAACAGTGTTTTATCTGTGTGAATATTTCACTTCTCAGCTGGAAGGCAAAATTAACTGACAAAGAATAATAAAAAAAAAAAAAATACTGTCTTTAATAATAGCAGTCCAGGCCTGTGTTCTGGGCAGGTAAAATTTTAATATATACCTTGCGGTATTAGAATCTGTGTACCTTTTCACTTGGATAATTATCCTTTATTAGAGTACCCAAAACACCACAGTCTCCACATACAGCTTCTGACGTGACCTTGATGAGCATCTGAAGTCATGCATTATTCACTGAAAGAGGAATACCTTGCTCTCGTACCAAAAGTTGCTGGCTTTAACTGTCAGCGTACGATACGTCTCCAACCAAGTGTGTCGAAAGAGCATAAATGCTTTAAACCTTTTCCTGTTTCTAAACTGCTTTGCCACAAGTGTTTCCCAGCTGAAAATAACGATATAGCAATGAGAGCCAATTAAAGTGCCGGTATTCCAGCCGCAATGTGCAAAAATAGTCAGCAGCACGGTTTAGACTGACAATACTTTGGAGCCTGTTTCAAAGCACTGACACTGACAACTACAGCATCAAATATGGCAAGAGCTGCTTATGGAGGCATGAACAGCATGCAGCTCTTGCCACATTAGGTGGTGAAATACAGGCAGGGTATTCTCATTCTGACAGGGGCTGGGGATGGAGAATATCCCAGGAGTATTCTGGCTGATAGAGTCAGCCCCATCATCCTGCCGACACACCATATTGCCAGCAGACATCAGATTCACCAGGACGCAAGAACCCCACTGACAGTGGCAGCAGCAAACCCTCCCCCATATAGAAAACCGGGCTCAGATTACATCTAGGAAAGGCAATCAAAGCCTGAGTGAGGAAACGGACAAATCTGAGAAGTGAGGAGATGCACTGGAATGATACACTCCCTTATCTCAGAGCCTTGAATTCAGACGCTACAAAGCACGTGCTCAGGGAATCAATAACATCTCCACAGTGGCTACACATGCATGGGGAGCCAAAAGATGGAGCTTGTGAGAAGGAGTCAGGTACAAAATAGCCACCATATGGCTTAGCAAATATCCCCAAGCAATACAACACTGTAATCCCTTTCCATTTTGTTTCAGTCTATTACAACAGCAGCAGATAGGTAGATAATCATCATTCTCATGTCTGTAATTTGGTACCGAGCAGCAGAGTGGCCAAATTTTATCCTGAAGCCTGTTGCAGTGGTAGTCTCTCCTGAACCCCTGTTTAGAGAGCTATTAGCTAGTGGAGAGCAACAGTGGTGAAGGTCTGCATTATTTTTTGGTTTCCATGGAAACCTTTTCACAGGAAAGTGGAGCACCAATAGGATTGCAGAGCCTCATTGAATCGGTTATGGGGATGAGACGAGAGATCAGCGCAGATGGCTGAGAAAGCACAACAATAGGACGAACCCTCGAGGGAGAGTATAAAGGCCAGGCCACTGAGGGTCCAACAAAGCGGGGAACGACTCAACACTAGAGAAAAGGTTTCATCTACATCCACTCAATGGCGTCCCTTTTAAATAAATCTTTCTCACCAACTAGTCACTGACATTTAAGCTCATGAGCACTGAGGGCAATTTAAACATCAAGGCAGTCACTAATTGATTATCCCCTGCTGATATTTCAGGCTCTGATAATATTATTGCATCACTAACATCCGTCCCGTGTGTAAGATAGTAGCACTACTAGTAGCATTATAAATTATGCGCTTCTAGCTACAGTATGTACTGTAGTTATCCTCCATAGTCCAAATCACAATAAAGATAGCAGAGGAAACTAGTGGTAATAAAAGAACAAGAGGAATGAAGAGGTCAGAATGCTTCAAGTGTCTGACCTTGGTATTGGGGGGCTGCGTCCCACTGTAGTTTCCAAAACTAAATTGTTAATTTGGCAAATACACCCACTTCACACCGCAACTGGTGTGCAGATTAAGGGTCTTCACGGGTCTACTCAGGATCGAAGACCCAACCCAATGGACCCAAGTCGGACCATGTTCAAATTATAGTCTAATCAGGTCAGGTTGGGTCTCCAATCTGTGCATCAATGTGTCTAATGCCTGGGTAGACATATTAATGCTATTAAATTACAATAACATTTTGGAATTTGATTCACAGATATGAACTTGGTTAGAAAACTATTATCTTCTGTTGGCCAGCTGGATACGTAATATTTTGTGCAGGAAGTGCTGCTGCTGTATTAGTGTTCTATATTAGGCTCTGTTCGGCTCAACCACATTAGTTCAGATCTTCATGCAACTACTTATATTACACTTTTCGTGTGTACATCCAAGTGTGACATCATGAGGAGAGACTCCCTGAGAGTGTGCGCTATCTTTGCATCGTCCTCATCTGGATGCAGGTTTTTCGCCATGTCTCCGAGTGTGGCCGTTGCTTTCACACGTGATCTGACAACACGTTGCACAAACCTACCCATACCCTGGCCTTTACTCTAAATCCACTATTGGCTAGGGACTCAATCTGTGTCTTCCCTTTGCCTCTATGAATCAGCTCATCATGCCAATCACGTGGACAACCTTGACTGAAATTTAAAAGGTCAGAGAACAGCAGGAAGTTTGATCAGCAACATTTCCTTTGGGGACAGGAAGTGGACAGCAAAATGAGGGAGGAAGTGTAGATTCTTCCAGTTACACCGTGCAACTGGGTTTGATCTCATTTTCTCACCAGTGTTAACAAAAGCAGACCTCTAAGCTGTAGAGGCAACCCAAAATTTACAATGATAATGACCTATGGGGCCCTTTTACACCCTGAATCAAACCTTTATAAAACACACTAAATAAAAAGGGCAAATCTACAGCTCTGGATGTCAGCTCTCCCTGGTGATCTCCAAGCCAATTCTGACAGAGCCCACATACATCATGCGATAATATTATAGAAATGAGAAAGAGGCTAATTGCCAGCAGCCATATATCTCCTGAATGGCCGCTTTAATGAGGGCAACGCTGAGGCAGAATTATCGCCTTATCCCATCTGGATTTATTGATCTAACAGTGTGAGTCAACCACCAGACATAAAGATAAACCACCACGATGGAGAAACAATCCCCACTCTGATCAGAGGGCATCACACAATTAATCACTCACTCTCTCGTCTCTGGCCACACAGCTAACCCACTATTGTCTTTGTTCTCCGCACTACAATAGGTGCTCTCTGGGTTACACACAAGGCAAGAATCTATTCACTCATTTGGAGGAGACAATTATTGCAGCTACAAAATGCAGATTGAAGTCATTACGTAGTCATCGGTTTTCTCAGTGTTAATCGCTTTGGGATAAATGGAAGCCTGATAAGAATGCAGCCCCAGGAAATGTGTTTGGAGGGTGCGATTTTGATGCTGAAGAAAGCTGACACTGTTTCCACCTCTTTGGTAAGTCAGTGGCAAACATTCGCCAGGCCTCTTCTCTTTGTAGCAGGTTCCTCAGGCAGCAGCCTCTATATTTCACCTCTACAAAGATCCCCTCATCAAGGAAGTGTCTCACGCAGAGCCTTTCAAACATCCGCAACCTGCTTCTATAATTACACAGCACCAACTTATCTCTACTGATACCATGCTAAAGACCAGCAACTGAACTACTTGTTATATTCTTTAACCCCTGCCTGTCTAACTTAACTTGCTGCCTCGTACACCACCACACTTTCACCCACTTCCCAGGCCCCAAAGGCTACCCCTCCCCCTGTCTCTGAGGAGTCAGGGGCCTGGGGGGCATCACAACACCGCTTTGAAGTCGAACGATTAAAGAGGAAAGACCTGTCGAATTGGGATGATGGGGTTAAGGTTGGAAGAGAGGGAGGATCAGTGCGAGGGACAGGAAAGGCAGTGAATACTGAGAGCTCAGGGGTCGCATGGGATACAATTAAGAGCAAGGCTTTTTTAGCGAGGGTTACAAAAACACAGCAAGGATACCAGTAGTGCAGCCTTCCAAACCAAGGTAAGAGTTCATTACTACACACACAGGGGGGGCTGGGGCTGTTAAACTCTCCCCAGTTTGTTCACCGACTCCCCCCACCCACGGGCGCTTCAAGCTGACGAACAGCTGCATGATAACCAGTTCCATCCCAGTTAAATCCTAAAGCCCAGTAAAGCTTGAGAATCACGCAGCTTACAGCTCACAGAGCCTCCAACTTAGAGAGGCATTGATATGAAGATCTAGGCTGCCGGCACAAAGAGGAAGTTTGCATAGAGTCTTCCCTCAGGATGTTTTCCTCAGCTAGCGCACAAAAGACAACACAACAGATTTGTAGTCAAGTCAAACTAGAAGATAGACAGGACAATGAAATATTTTATGAAATAAGGTATGACTAGACTAGAGCCGCAACAAAGGATTGTTTTCATTATCGATTAATGTGCCAATTATTTTGTTAATTACTAGATTAATCATTTGATCTATATAATGTCTAAACATTGTAAAAAACCGGAAGTCACAATTTACTAAGAAAAGCAGCAAATCCTGACACTTTAGAAGATGGAACTAGAAGATTTAATCCATTATCAAAATTGGTGCCAATGATTTTTCTGTTGGTTAATTAATTGATTAATCAACTAATTGTTTTAGCTATAATAATCATATTGTCAGTCAACCTGCACATATAGAACCCAAGCCTACTCACCCTAAACAAAAAAAGAGACTCCAAGTATGTTTACCACAGCATGTCGGTTATAACAATTGATGAGTATATCTGATGTTTTGGTATATTGCTACACCTGAAAGACTGTGGGAATCCTAAAACATATGGAGTTATATTTTCCACAAGACATTTAATTTAGAAATATGTGGCCACTGTCAAACCAGCCACATAAACATGCGTTAAGAACACATCTGGTAACCATTTCTAGGCCTCATTTAAGTTTTGCTAAAATACCATAGAGCAGTAGGCCTGTATATTTGTTAAAAACAGATTCTGTAGCAAAAACCAAATAAGGCAATGATTATTACCACAAGGTCCTTAGCAGAGGGAACTGTCCTATATCTGTAACATTACTTGTAATTGTGAATATCTGACCTTAATATGCCCTCACCTTGATCCTTCTGCCTGCATGAAGCTGTTTAGTGTGCTGACAAACAGTGCGGTAAACATCTCAGTGCAGAAGATACATAAAAATTGGAAACAGATTCTTTGCTCAATGGGACCAGATGCAACTTATTTGCATAATTAAAACCAGTGGAGGGCATTTGAGTTTGGCCTCCTCCACAACCAAAAACGCCTTCTCTGAAATAGCTATTTTGGTCAAATGCATGAAAAACTATGCAAAGCGGTGATGTTTTGCTTTTGTTAATCTCAGTTTTGCTCCATGACACCGTGCACAACACAGGGCAATGCAAATGAAAAACAAAAGCTTTGAAACAAGCAGGATTAGAGTAAAATATAAATCCCAATAACGACAATATAGCCAAAAAAATGGGCCAAGGGAAATTGCTGCATGGTAGTTACAACATCTGAGTCCCAGTGGGTCTGGTTCCCATTGCTGATGGTTTTCACTGCATACTTTACTGAGCACACCCAGCCAAGCTAACTACTCTATTCACACTCCACTCTGAAATTCAGAGAATGGTAGTAAGTATCCATGATTGATTGATTGATTCCAGAGAAAATGTTTTCATTTGGAATTTTTGAGGCATAGAATTGTTGTTTTCAGCCATGTTCAGTCAAGGTAAAACAACACTGTAAAGGCTGGGCTGAAACAGCACACTGACTTCCTTTGTTTATGAGCACAAACATATGGGTCACATTACTACACAAAAGTACAAACAAACATGGAGGAAGATGGCAGGATTTGCTGCCCAGTTTATATCCAAGGTCTGGTGGTATTTTGGATTTCACAACTTTGTCATGGCAATGTTAATTGTTGCGGTAATAGATCCAGAATCTCTCTCAAAAACCATGATGAGGTAACCGCAGAGGGAAAAGACAGGAAGCAACCTGTTGATTTATGTGGACTAAAGACACATAACACTTTGAAGACACACTAACTTAGAGTTTCCCTCAGTGTTTTATAACAAAGGTGGGCCAACTCTGCTGAAACAAAGACCACCCTCAGCAACATCCTAAAAATGTATGCACTTAAGAAATAAAACATTAACCTTCAGGGGAAAAGAGCAGAAGCACTTACACAACAAATGCTATATATTAAATAACTAACTATTGTTCAGCCCATTAAAGATGAACTAAATTGACTAAGTTGAGATCAGGGGGCTTACTGAAAGTGTAATCATCTGTCGTAGTCCAGTGTTTCAAAAGTAACCCGACAAATGCAAATATTTAAAAAGGCAATATTAAAGAAGATCTCCAAACAGCACCTTAAGAATAAATAACACATATCAGGAGGTCCCTGCAGTTTCGCAGTTGACAGCTTAAAATAAATCAGGTAATAACGTTCTGATCTTATACAGGCAATTATGTGCACGCTAAAATCACTTTCTTGTACCCCAGTTAATGAGTAAAAAAGAAGGTAAGTGTAATTTATTATCCACAAATGTAAACAAATGCATCAATTATCCAACATAAATAAAATACGCTATTAACTTGTTGTTTGTTTTCCATACAACCTACAAACACAAGCATATATCCATGTATGTATACCTATAGTAATACAGACAACAGCAGTGCTTATGCAGTACTTCTTTTATTGTAAAATTGTAGGCTGGTTCCTCTGGTTTGTGTGGCTAACATGTGTTTGGTTTGGGTCCTCCAGCAGGTTTTCCTATTTATCAAATGAAAAGTCGTGTGTCGTAAATTATGTCAGTTTCAGAACTATTAACTTTGGTGAAACAATTCCGTCTGTAATGCCTAACATTGGGCTTGATAAGAGTTTACATTAATGCGTATTTAGGAGTAACTGAGGCAACAGACTGAGGGCAAACATCGTTTGACTTGAGTTTAGCAATAATTGTCCTCCATTGAAATGCACAAAGCAGTGCTCCATTACAAGACTGAAAGCCATCACAAGTATAATTCAAGCTGTGTTGAAAATCAGCATGCAACAGCACTTTATAACAATGTTGCTGCATACATAGGGATGGTAGATTGTGTCTTTGTGGATTTTGCAGGGGGCTGTACAGGAGCAGCAAGGCAGGTGTCCCACTGCGTTACAAGAGCCAGAAGCTTTGCATCTGGATCATTTCCTCAGTCCAGAGGGGCTCCACACTGGGACCTCCTCATAAAGCTGCACATGCCAAAGAACCCCAAATCCCTCCGAATCCTTCGTCTATGTCAGCCTGTATGTGGTGGCTGTGGTGATAGCAGGTAACAAGCTGTGACAAACTCACAACATCACAGAGAGAAGGCGCAGTGAAAATGACTCATGCTTTTTGTCTCTCACACTGTCTAATATGCTCACACTAATGGCCAAATAGGCCGAAAATGAGTTTCTGCATGAGGGAAAAAATGGTTTTATCAGTGTGGTTCTTCAGTAGAGCATCGTGGGATTACTGGAGCAGCGGAAGATGAAACCGGGATAAAGCAGAACTCTGAACCATGTGAGTAAGACTTCTGATCACTCCAAAAACCTTGAGACCCTAAGCTCAATACTCCCAGGACAAAGAGTTGAAAGATATCCTTTGAGGAGATATCCTGACTGTGTGAGTCCCAAGAGGAAGCCAGGAGGGCCTGAAATGTGGAAAAAGGGTTGGACAATTTCCATGGTTCAAGCTTGTGAAAATGCAGCAGTGCTTTAAGAAACATTCCTTCGATAGGCTGACGGAGCCACAGGCGGGGAGGCGTCAGGAGAAATCATGCTTGGCTCAACACAAAAAGCACTCAGAGAAATGAGATTTAATCTGCAGAGCTTAGAGTGTATTAGCCAGATGTAAACAGTCAGTACCAGCTGTGAGAATGTTAACTTCCACAGTCCCGCTGCTTGGAAAAATAATGCTTGATGTTTCATGCATTATTTTTCCACCTTACCACTGAAAGGAACTCTGCAAACAGAGATTTAAAGGCCAAAATACAACTTTCTCAAGTCAGGGACTACGCAGTTGTGTGAATCAGTGGGTTCAGGTTAACTAGCTACAGTGAAACACTTTCACTCTGAGAATACTCTCCTCCAGGCCCGAGCTGTGGGAAAGGGAGTTTTTGCAATTACACCACATTGATTTATGGGAGACAGAGGAAAGATGTGGAGAGGATGGAAACTGGAGCTGCTTGGAGGCGTTCCAAGATTAGGTCCCTGAAGAAACACAAGTCAATAGGTTTACACCACAAAACATGATGGATCTGAGACAATTGTGGGGGGATGAATGTGGTCAGAGAAACATCGGCAACACACTGAGGTCAAACCTATCTAAAGTGATTGCTTTTGATTTAATACTGAAAACACATAAAACACATACAACTCTGAAAACAGCCGTAGCTGTAATACAGAGGATTCTGAACCTGCTTATGGAGCAGTCGCAGATAGCAGGTTCAGAAGACACCACTGCCGAGCTGACTTTCAATTCTCTCAGCTCTAGGGAACTGATGACAACTGTCGTGCTTGAGCAGATGCTGCTGATGCTGTTTTGAGTATTAATTGGGGGGTAGTGATGAAATTGTGAGTAATGCGCCCAAGCATGCACAGCAGCGTTAGCGGGGAAGCCTCTCTCCATCAGCCACCGCAACCTGTGATAAATAAACAACACATTTAGTGCTCTCCACTACTGTAACAGGACCACAGGAGTGGCCACAGCTGGGATATTCATGGTGAAATATGCTTTTCTGCTTATTTAAACATTTGCATGTGACTTGAGTTTAAAATGCATGCAGATGACTTGGAGATGCATGTACAGCAGTCCTGTGAAGCTTAGTGACTGTGTGTGACTGAAGTGCAAATCACCTGCAGAGGTAACTAAAGTAGCGTTCAGCAAATTGCCACTCATGAATGTTGCAGATTGCTAAAAAGAAGTCTATGCAAACATCTAATATCTACTCAGGATTCCTGTCACATAGTCTTCCAGAAACAATATATGAACAAAGCAGGAGGAGATTACAGAAGAAAGTCCATATACTGAGTTGTGGTGATAGCAGTAGGAGATGTTAAATAGTTTTATTTTTTAGGATTGCAAAATCTCCAACTGTCTGCAAAGTCTCATGCTTCCTGGAAACACAACAGACCTTTTGGTTCAGGCCAAAAGCAACAGAATAAATATATACACACTGAGAGCCAGCCAAATATTTGAAGGGGGTGTTTTGAAAGCTCACAGTACAGACTAGATTATCAAGGGTGGGGTCGGGGGGGGGGGTTGCGCAAGATGTGGCAAATGTATTGAAAGCCCAGATAAGTTTTGAGTAAGAAAAGGTTGGACATCTGTTCCTTATTACATATGAAAGCAGCTTGTCTAATTCTAAACTGCCTGCAGAGATAAGCGAAAGTGGTTTTGGTAATTGCTTACAACATTGGCTGTGTCCTCCTCCATTGTTCCTTTTGTGCATCATTTTAATGTGGTGAGATCAAATGAGATCATGCCCGGTTATTTACTGAGACTACATTTTATTTGTGTATTAAGGAAAGTCATCTAAAAGCTGTTTTATCTGTGTTAAATCGTGGCGTGTGTCCAATTAAAGCACCCGTTTGGAAGCCACCAGCTGAGTCACCAGTTAAGAAGACGGATCTTTTTTTCTTTTTTTTTACCCTATGGCTTGACAGATAATGCCAAAATAACCTCTACACATCAAGGGGTTTTTTCAGAGACACCCACAAAATTACTTTGGCTTCAACATTGGTGCTGAGGCGTTTCATATGGGATCTGACTCCTGCCAAGTGTTATCGGGAAGGATGATCTGGGATCGTTTCTTCGGGGCGCCAACTGTTGGAGAAATGCCTGTGCTGTCTGATTTTTTCCCCTCAAACACTTCACAGTTTTGAGCGTCACACCCAGGTGGTCAAGATGAGGCTGGACGACTTTGCTGCTGGCCTGTCGCCCTGACATGAGACAGGTGACAAATCAGTCACCTGATGTTCGTCTGAATAAAAATAACTCCCTTAGAGCATCTGTTCTCTCTCTTTTTTTTTTATAACTCTTAAATCAATGAACACTGCAGCCAATTTAATTTCACAGACTGGAGACACCTGTGCTATCTGTGACAAACACATGTGAAGGTGATCCCCGGATTCTACTGTTGGAAATGTTTGGACTGAAAAACATTTTCACGAAAATATCAAACTCCTTTAATATACTTCAAAAATGGTTAAACAGTGGCTAGCTTTCCTACGCAGTAGTTTCTCTTTTTTCCCCCTAAGCTTCAAAGAAAAGAAGATGGAGCGAGGTAAGGATTAGGGAAAAAAGGAATTATGCTTCATGGTGTGCATGTGTTTACCCCAGTAACTATTAGAAAATAAATTTTACAGCGGAGAAAATACCATTTCATATTTATGTTTGCTCTTCTCTTCTTAGAAAACCACATCCAGTATATCCTGTTGAAGTTGATCCACTGAGTTTATAAAATGCAGCACATTCCCTCCACGGTGATGGTATGGTGGTTTGCTTGTGGCCGTAACACAT
Organism: Gadopsis marmoratus; assembly: GCA_036023855.1. Lineage (NCBI taxonomy): Eukaryota > Metazoa > Chordata > Actinopteri > Centrarchiformes > Percichthyidae > Gadopsis > Gadopsis marmoratus. The sequence goes on from JAVQJF010088381.1 coordinate 39,617, forward strand.
CGGCTGGCATTGACCGACTGTTTGCCCAAAGGACAGAGGCCGTGTTTTAGTGCGGTGACCCGTGAATGCTGTCTCGAGGAGCGCACTTTTAAAGCTAAAAATTTCATAAAGGGCCATCAAAAAATCATGAGGCAGTGAGGCGCTCAGTCTTTGCTGTCTAATTGTTTTTCCCTCTGAGGAGTAAAAATAACAGTCTACAACATGTACATTCGATCTGCTGTTAAAAGAAAAAGGCTATAATTCAGTCAGACATGCAGAAGCTGTTCAGACAAGTAAATTCATCACTCTAAGAAGCATGCAGGGAAGTTGTCCAAGAACCATCCCTGCAATCTTCACGCTGGATTGCTTGAACGACCTAAGTTGGCTCTAAGGCTACACTGTGGGCAACAGTTCAGCACCCCATTGTGCTTCACTTTTCAACCACATGTGGTCTAATGGTGTGATTGTGGGCAATAAGCATAATGACACTGAAGAAACACTAATGGAAAATCCTGCAAAAAAAGGAAAAACCACACCTGTGTCACACTCTTAACAAAAGAGGACTTTATGTGTCGTAACCTCAGGTCAGATAACATTATCACACAAGCAAAGCAAATTGCAAGAGAGGCTCTAAATGCAAACAGAGAGATGGCCCTCACCCACACTGCTACTAGTTCATAAACTCTAAAGATTTGCACTTCCTGTTCTTTAACAAGCTGAAGTGAAAACACAAGCGTCTATCTCAAAGGCTTGTGATCCTGGCAGGAGAGACATCATTAGCCGGCCCTTCCCCCAAGTTTCCCCAGGTAGAAGTTGGAACCCGCTGTGGATTTTTAAAAATCAAATACTGATCTGTCCCCCTGATGCTGCGGAGGCTGACAAGGAGCCCATATGTCTGATAGACCTGTGGCGAGTCTCGCCCAGTGGGAGGCCAACATAGCTGTTATTCCACAGCAGCTGCAGGGAAGGCCGTGGACAAGGTGTGTGGGCTTCAAAGGCAGCAAAAAGCAGTCAGCCTAGTGGAAAGAAAAATGCTGGGGGGGTTTTAAAGGCACGTATTCTTGTATTGGCATTATATTTGAATACAAATGCACATAATCAGATAGCAAAAGCAGAGAAAGAGAATCACATTATCACAGTTACGTCTACTGAAGTTTACAACATTCACTTCCAAGTCAAAATAAAGAAACCTCGGCTTAGCTAAGGTTTCTCTGTGCCATGTTTGAGTTGAATGCAAAATATTTAACCTAGATTCAAGCAGATATAATATCCATATACAGTAGATATAAAACAACCTCATTTCCAGTTGAGTTCTGCCGGCAGCTCGGAGGCTGCAGGGGAGTGTGAATGTGGGAGAGCGTCATGTACATTTGTGTATTTGAGGTTTGTACAGTTATCACTGACTGGAACGGCAAAGTGTTATTAGCCGACCAGGATGCAAACCCAAATCAAGCTCAAAATAAATCTCTTAGAGGTACTCTATAATTGAGCCACGCTGGAAAATCCAAGACAGCAAACAACACTACAACATATACACCAACTGACAGTCCTCCCTATGTCCATAAATCTGATCTGCACCATCTCGGCTTCAAATCGCAACTTCCAATCATAATCTAAACAAGAGAGCGTGAGTTAATGAGCTAACATCCAGCTCCGACACCCGACATGCATTTAATTTGTTTAAAATGATAATGGGCTAATTATCTGGGTCATCATCAACAACCTACTGTCCATCCCTACAATAATTTGTGCACTCTAAATTACCAAATCAATTTGTGGTGGGAGCAAGCGTGTGTTTGTATTTGTGAGTAACAATTATCATATCATATTATACTGTGTTGCCCATCTTCAGTGATTAAAAATCACAGGATATTTACAGGGGCTCAGATCCCCTTTAGGCCGAGGAAATAAAAATGCAGCGCAGAACGTGTAATAAAAGAGGGCACATTAAAAAGGCCCCAGATGTCTAATGAGGGATATATATATATATATATATATATATATATATGAAACTTGGATGGAAAGAGCAGGGGCTCCTGAGGAGAACCTGGGAATAGAGAAGGAGTGAGAGGAGAGAGGGGTGGAGTAGAGGAGAGTTGGGACACAGTTGTGGCTGGGGCAACAGAAAAAGAGAAAGACCAGAAGCTGGGAGAGAGTCCCATTTCATCAGAAAAAATGCCTGAGTCAGGAGACGAGAGAACTATTAGGCCCAGTGAGTCACAGGGAGAGGCTGTAAAAGCAGATCTGGGCTGAGCTCGGCTCGCAGTAGCATCCCCAAAAAAGAACCACAGACGAGCACAGCAGTGGCCCAAAATGAAGAACAATGGGTTTTTTGCCCAGTAGTGTGACTCCTCATCAGTGAAGACTGATGTACATACTTCTGCAAAAGTCCATGTAAACGTCACTGCGGAACTACACACAACAGGACTTTATGGGTAACCGTTGGATACAGAGGTTTGCACAGCGCTGCAACTTACAATTATTTTCATTATCACTGAATCTGCTGATTATTGTCTTGATTAATCAGTGACTTGTTTGGTCTACAAATTGTTGGAAGTCGGGAAAACTGGTGATCGTAGCTTCCTAAAGCCTAAGGTGACACCTCCTCCTTACAAGCTGGAAGTAGGACATTTTTGGCTTATTTGTTTGGAATATGACTCAAACTCTCAAACAAGATCTTCGTCAGCTAATAGATAATTGACTTATCTATTCAGCTCAAATGCAAACAGTACACCCTCCGCATCTCATCAACACGTGCTGCGCTGAGAGTCAAACAAACACCGGAGCCTGTTCGAACACTGAAACTGAATTTGGCAGCATAAAAAGAAAACAGCAGCAGCACCTGTGTTCATATGCTTACATGCAAGTGGAGAAGCATGTTCCAGCCCTAACATGGCGTGTATTCACAGCTGTACGACAACAGTGATTTTCTTTATCCACCACACATCTTCTTTTCTGCAGTGATTCACAAACAACGTACAATCCTTCGTTTGTGCTGATCAATGATTCCTCTGAAATTCCTTAACAGGAACCAAGCAATGTATGCAAGAAACAGTGAGTGTAACAAGACTGCTTTATCTGACAAAATGACTAAATTGGCACCAAATACCATCCATAGTGAAAAGCTCCAGTGTTAGGAAGTGAGTGTGCAAACAATCACACAGCCATAAAGTGAGCTCTTCCTCCCCGGTGCTACTTGATTAGCACCCAGCTTCCTCCTGCCCAGTGTGCCAACACTGAACCCAATGTGAGTCAACCCAGCAGCACTACTGTGTTAGCAAAGAACTGGTTGTTCATCTGGCAAATAAAAAACAAACACCTCCATTTTATACACATAAAGAATAAGGCTGTGTGGTGCTCTGCCATGTCTTATGTTCCATGTCCTTTCAGGCAGAAATGTGCTTAAACTTCATTCAGTGGATCGGAGTTGTGCTCCAGTCTCTCTAAAGCCAGGCAGGTAATCTCCCCACACGTTAGTCCTGTGTCACATACCCATCAGTGCCAAACTCCCCGACCAGCCTAAGCCCCTTTCTGCGCTTTGACAACACCTGGGAGATGAAAAAAGCACAAAGTGATGAAGAAAACCTTCCGGCAAAGGATTTACTGAGTGTGCTCGCCCTGTGTAATGACCAACGGGTCCTCACCAGCAGCCTTTAATAGACACCTGAGTGACACGGTTTATTAGTTCTGAAAAACATTATGCAGAGGGAAAGATGGCTCGGGGGATTTTGAGATAGATGTGATTGGAATATCCAGAGACGGGGCCGAGTGTACCCTCGACTAAGCACCTACCAAGCTCGGAGTCTATTGGAGAGCCGGCTATCTTCTGAGCCCAGCTTGTCAAATACATACCTTTTACCTCATTACCTGCTCAGCACAGCCATTATTAAGGGAAATAGGGTGAAGGCAAGATAAGCACAAAGAATTCTTGGGTTGAGCACAAACAGCCGGCCTGCTTCCTCCTGATAAAAAGGAAGCATCAGCAGAGAGAGGCCCCTCAGCTTCCTGGTCTCTGTGAACTCCAGGGCTGCCAGCTGCCCCGCGCTTAGGTCATTCACTACTTCCTGGACCATATGGCGACACGCAAGGCCCATAGGAATGCCTAAATGTGTGAATGTTGCTGGATTATGCAGCATTTTCTATTCTGTTCATGCAGGAAAGAGACAGAAAATGAATCTAAAGCTAATCTAAAGCTGGGTTTACACTTGACACTAGGGGTTAACAGGAGCCCCACAATAGATAAATACGGCAAAGGCTTTCATTTATAATTTCAGAGGTAACACTTTATTTGAACCATCCACTATTTAGCATTTATAAGCAGTATATAAACAATTAATAAATGGTTTATAACACACCGTAACGTAGATGTAAACAGATATAAGTGTTTATTGATGTAAGAATTATTAACTGGATGCTGATGACTGACAATATAATATAACAGTAGTAATTAAATAAAACATGTGCTCATACAACAGGTTAAAGCCTAAATGTTGAAAACACTGTACATTAATAAACACTTTGCGTCCTACAATGTGTAACTACAGTTAAAAACAGCCTTCCTAAGAGCGACGGTGGGAAGGCCCTCTTCGTCTCATTACTGAATACGAGCCTATTCTGTGCAGACTCTGTTTATGTTCTTTAACTTCACTGGCAGACAGCAACGATTATGGCGTGTTACTGAAGAGGCTAAGACAACTGAGCCTTTTCATCTTTCCTAAACTTGCTTCATGTCGTCTTCACTCTCAATAACCTCTACCAGTATCCGAAACTTGTAAGAGAAAACCTAATGAGCCCAAGCTGACCACAGGGTCAAGCTTCAGTTCAAATTTAGCCAAACCTTTAATCAAATGTCCAGACCAAAAGAAAATGTGAATTAATGTGCACTTCCATCCAGTACTGCAATGCAAATATTAGGAGTTGGGTGCATAGAGATGAACTGGTGCTAATTCTCCAGTCAGGTGCCATTAAACCATTGCAGAAGAATGTAATATTGCGACCCGGAGCCCCAACATATAGTTATATTGTTGAGGAGGTGCATGTCAGCTATGGTGTGCCTAGGCTTTGTGTAGCTACACCATAACGAGCAACTAAAAATCCAGTTTTAGGAAGACACCAAACCTGGCTGCTTTACATGGCAGCAGAGTTTTGATATGATATGAGTCATATCATATCAAAACTCTAAGGTCATATCATATGACCTTAAACTAAACTAAATCTCAAACCACAGGGTTTGGACATTCAGGGCTAGCAAAACACGGTGAAGACATATAATAACACACACCGTCACGGCTTTTAAACAACTGATGAAAAACACACCTTTCCGAGAGTAAATTATTTCTGCCAGCTGAAAAGCAAATTTAATTTTCTCATGTCTCCTGACAACAAAGATGCTGAACCCATTACTGGCTGAGGCCTTTGCATCACACACATTAAATGAAGGGTCCTCTAGCAATCGAAAAAAGCAATTTTCTCATTGAGCCAATAGATAGTCCATTTAGTTCCGGGCTCTCTACGGACCGCTGCTGCCGTGGTGGGGCTGATACAGAGGAAAGCGAATGTGGAGTGATGCGCCAGCCTCATTTTCCCTCTGCCTTGCTGCTCTGAGCCCATCGATATGGATACAGGCGTGCCTCACAGGCTGGGTGAAGGGGGAGTGAAGAAAGGGAAGATGAGAAAGGATGGGGACAAGAGGAAGAAAGAATAACGGAGGATACAGAGGGAGACCGATAGAGGAGGTAGAAGGAGGTTGCGCTGATGAGTCGGGGATGTGAAATCAGGGCCAGTGATCGAATGACCAAAAAGGCAGCAGCCTCAATTGCAGGCACATCAGCTGATATTAAGGAAAGAGAGAAAGAGGGAAAGTAGGGGAGAGACAGAAATCGAGGGCTCCCAACCATGTGGAATAGCAGATTGATTAATTTCAAGCCTTTACTGAGCGGTGCCCTGCCAGGCCAGGCGGCATCAAGTCAGTCACCCCGTCTCTCTCAGCAGGAGCTGCCATACACTGTAATTCGCACTTTTCTACCTCTGCCAAGGTCTGGGTGACAGAGGAGCAGTAAACTCTCAACACGCAAACTGCCTCTACCTCACACTTCCTTTCCTATTAATTTGTTTCTGGTGTTCGTTTCATCGCTGGCACTGTGAACGTGTGATTAAGAGCAACACATTATCAGAGGCACAATTAAAATGAGTGCACCGATCACCAGTGGCATGTCTCACACCAGGTGTTCTGGGTCTGTAGGCGGAATAAATACAAGCTTGGCTCGGAAGAGATTTGAATCCACTACAAACGTGTTCCCTCCTAATTGCTATCCTCTCTGCATTATTGCTGCTAACCTTTATTCCCTGTGTAAATTACACTGTAGGTTTACAAACCCTGTTGTTTGCATTTGTACTTACACTGTAGTCATCACTTGTGTGCCTGGGCATCAAAACTATTCCCCAGCACTCCTGTGAATCGAGCTGAGGGGAGGAAGGCTTCAGGCAGAGTTTAGTCATCCGTGTTGGCAGCTGCTCCAAAAGCATCACGACTACTGTTTTGGGGTTGTTTTTTTTTTTTTTTTTGACAAGGCAAATATTCACCCACAACATGGTGAACAAACATGCCGCTGTCTTCTCACTCTGTGTGCCTCTCTCTGTCTACAAACTGTTATCGGCCGATCTTTAAGGTTTAGGAGAAGAAGAAGACGAAAAGAAAGAGAGACTGAGAAAGAGAGAAACCTTTACATGATGCAGCAGTGTTGTTAGCCCAGCCTCATTAATCATTACAGGAGCTCATTTGTCAGTCTGCCCAAGCTGCTGGGGGGAGATATGATTCTTCTCTCCTCTTTCCTGACTCACTGTCGCAGAGACGGAGAGCCGGAGCGAATGGTTGTGACTTTAACTCGAGGCAAGAAAATCCACCATAGCAGCACACTCACCTGGACACTGGTGTGTGTTAATGGGTCCCTTGGAGCCAATCTCCTCGGGGCGAAATCTGATCATAACCCGATTTCCAGCTGTTGCTGGAACTAAACCGCTGTTTGAGTTGGAGAAACTGTACTTTCTACTCTGAATGCGCACATTTTCCCTTTTTCGGCGTCAGTCGGCGTTACAAACTTTGGAGTGAACCAATGATGAAATCACCCTGAATTCAGTATGTACGGAGCTCTCTTTTTCAGGAGATCTTTGAATGTGGCACGCTCGCTCCAGTGGACATCGGACACACACGGTGGAATGAGGTGGCTGTGGATGATGTTTCCCTGTGATTAATGCAAACTGACAGTGAACTCCTGCCCTACAGCGAAGGTAGCGGCGTCAGATACATCCATCTGGTGACCCCTTACATCCCTGCAGACCGCCTCCTCCTCGGTTACTGCTGGACCCCGTGGGAAGGATGCCAGCTTGAAGTCTGACACACATCGGATTCCCCCTGATGTCAGGTTTCTCATACTATAACCCACTATCATCTTTAGCCTGCGTATTAAATCACATTTCACAGACATGACAGGCACAGTTATCACCAGAGGGTATTGTTTTATTCCTAGAAGGAAAGAAAAACACCGACCTGGCCTGAGGTTAACTCAACTCTGCCTGGTGCAACCGCCTAAGAAACGACTTAAAACCATTAGGATGATGCTTCCCCCTTCATTTAATTTCTCTTGGTTCCTGCAGCTCAGCTGAGGAGAAAGACGAACTTGCAGCAGCAACAAAGTGAGCAGAAACCAAACACTGCGCACAACATCGCCCGCAAGACACGCAGTTGTGAACCCTGAGCCCGTTCAGCGAGGCAGACACGACAACAAGCGAGGGATTCAAAACCATTTGCATCTCTCCTTTCAGCACACGACGTCTGAGTTGGAGACACTTTTGGACACGTTCCTTACCTCGAAGCGCAGCTCGGTGCAGAAGCCTCTGGCTGTGACAAGGTGTTCCCCGGCGGAAAATGTCACTAAACTGCGGATTTGAGACGCCTAGGACCGCTGGAGGGAAGTATTCAAATACAACCAAAAAAAAAAAGAAAAAATAAATAAATAGATGCCGATCAGCTGGGATGTCCACGGAGGTGAACTGCGCCCGACAGCGTCCAACTAATAAAAATCCCGAGGTCTGCGATCCCAGTTTGGACACGCATGCAGCAGTCGAGGGGGAGGCTGGTACGCAAACAGTTGTCTGAAGTCACTGAAGGCTGAGCGGCTCATCCAGCAGCCTGCTGCGCTGCGGAGGGCGGAGACTCTCCTCCGGGTTACCTTCTCTGCTGTGTGGACCCTTCGCCATCTGCAGCAACAGCAGCAGTGGCTCAGCTGTCGACATTAGGCTTAAAAGTTGTTTTTTTTATCCCCCCCCCCCCCCCCAAAAAAAGTTCACCCTACTTTATTTGTTTCCATATTAAATGTGTTTTCTAGATCAAAGGAGTACAACATCTTTGGGGGGAAAATACGCATCGTGCCACTCTTAATGTCAGCAGCCAGTTAGCTTAGCATACAGCTAATCCGACTTGAAGGAGTGGGCGCAGGCGGAGAGAGCTAGCCTAGCTCTGTCCGACAGTTAGCACAGTCTGCCTACCAACACTCCAGGAGCTCATTAATGATTTTAAGTTGCACTTTTACCAGGGTTTATGAGCGCGACTGTGTCTTTGCGTGCGGTAGGCTAAAACGTCCTGAAGTCTTCCAGTTTGCCAGTCAACCAGCAGAGACTTCAACAACTAGCCCCCAGTTTTCGTGTAGATTGAACAAACAAGATATAACTTGTTCATTAGTGAGCGTTGGTATTTTTTTGGTATGTATTGACAAGATAGAACTTGTTAATAACAGTGCGCTTTAGAGGCTGTTTGCCCCTGTTTCCAGTGTCTGTGCTAAGCCAAGCTTACCTTAGCACAAAGCTAAAATAGATTAGCTTATCTTAACTCTGATTAGGTGAATATTCCCAAAACTATTGCTCAGTCAGGATATGAGATTTCTTATGAGACTAATGAGAATAAAGTCAGTAATTCTTTCATCTTAGAATTGAAATTCTTACTTCTGCTGTGGAATAAAAAGGATTTCAGCAGAATTCTGACTAACCTTTTTCCTTTGAATTCAGACTTTCTTTTTAGATTAATCTCAGGCACTAATCTCAAAACTGAAGTATTTGTTTATGTGGCTCTTATCTTTCTCTACAGTTTTCTGTTAGTGGGGAAATTTGTTTGGAAGCGCTGGATTTATAGTGTCACAAAATAAACACGCTCATCATTATGTTCATCCTGAGCTTTTACACATCTTATTTATATAGAGCACAACCACGGACTGCTTCTGGAGAATATCCTGAGGGATAAAGTAATATTATCTTTGTGAGAGTAATGAGTGTTGCTTTCTTGAGAAACAAGCTCAGCACTGTTTTGAATCTAGCAACAGATTAGTGACAACAAGATAGGCAGATAGTTAGTGTTTGTCCCTTGTTAATTATTCATGCTGTGTGCCGCTCTCACAGCCGGAAAACAAGAGGAGTGCTTTTGTTTCGGGTTTGGAGGGGGGACTGAAGTGTTTTCTATCCCTCTGTGCTCCTCGTGTCACAAAATCTACTACAGATGGAGAGCAAGATAAGCGCTCCAGAGACTGATCTTTTTGCGTTCTCCTCTAAGGTCATGACACTGACATTCCCAGTGGAATACGTGATGCATCCATCCCCCAGTCTGATCCCTTTCTTATTGGCCTTTAGGAATTCTACTATTTTAAGAGCATTTATGAAGTCAAGAATTAACGCCAACCAGGGGGCTTAAAGTGAAGTTTAAAACAAGGCAGAGATTAGCTTGTGGAAAGGTGGGATTCAAAGCCTCGATTCAGATGCAGGGCCTCCCTCCGCCTGTGTAATAAAAGTATCACAGGAATGGCTTGGCTGCAGAGCGAACAGCTGTGAGGTATTTTCTTTTTGGCTCCTTGGGTATTTTCAGAGAGTAAAGAAAGGATGAGGTGAATCACTGACTAAGCTGCCTCCTCCCCCTGCCTTTGAGTGCTCACATGGGTCACTGGTGTTGGGGAGAAGTCCTCTCGTCAGGCCCCGACACAGCCCCCCCCCAACTCTGTTCAGCGATTATTTGTTTTTCTTAGCTAATCAGTGATTGATCAACAAATGTGGTGACCTGTGGCCCTCGGGATGTAGTACACCAGTCAATACACAGCTCCTAAATCAGTTTACAGTCTGACCTTTCAGTGATGTTCTAAGTCACATTTTAAAGTCACTCAGATCTTAAACTCATTCAAGAAAGAATTTTTACAAAAGTGGCGACTGATACAAAGGAAATCCTGGGATGCCATTTACTCTCCAAACTCCGAAGACATTTGGGGTGACTCAGATGGGGTGATGGAAGGTTTTGCTGCTGCAGGGAACAAGTAGCACAAACTATGAATTTCAGTGAAAGCGTCCAATGAAGCCATGTGGATGTTATAATGTAGGGAATTTGGATTTAATTTTTATTTTCTGGCATGATTTGGTGTACAGTCTAGCCTACTTGTTCCTCCTACATCCAAGCTGCCGGCAATAAAATGTACTCTTGTGTCCATGTTAATCACGTAACACACACACACACACACACACGCACACACACACACCCACACACACACACACACACACTAATACGTGGATTATGCTAGTTTACAGGCCGTTCCTCACATGCACATTCTTATCGCACACAAACCCCATTTAATTCAATTTACACAGCCCACGCTTCAATTTCACACACATAGCATCATACCACATGCTATCTCATTAAACAGACTGTGGACATGCTTCACAAGCTCACATAGTAGGCCTTATTGTTGCACACACACACACTCTCACACAGATGCACACAGGGGATGTAGTCTTAAGGAATTTCCTCGGCAACAGCATAGGAATAATTTAATATTGCATTTTTTGGTAATGTGATGCTGGATGGTTTTGTCTTTAAATGTTTATATATATATATATGTAAATATTGAGTTGCTGTAAACACAGGATGTAATTTCATCACTCTGTTGTTGAAATTATGTTGTGCAGGTTTAAAATGGCATAAAAGCTATTTTTCCATTATGATTGAGCAGTTTCTTTTCTATCGACACTGACATGCATAGTGTAGTGCAAAAGAATCGTTTTCACCTTTTGGGAAATACTCTACTTTCCTTTCTTGCTGGGATTTACATGAGAAGAATGATACCACTCTCATGTGCATTAAGTACAGATGCAACAAACAATTATTTGCATAATACATAATTATTTTCTTGATTCATCAGAAATTGAATAATCAAAAAATAGTTAAAATAATAAAAATTGTAAATGTCATTATAATATGTCAGAAAATAGCAACAAATGCCTGTCACAATTTTCCAGAACCCTCGTTGATATCTCAGAGTGCTTTCATTGTCCAACCAACAGTTCAAATCAAACAAATATTCAACTCTACTATAAAAATATAAGTTTACTGTGGGCATCAGAAACAGACTCCGTGACTGAACATGAACTGTTGAGGGGAAAAAAGGCAATTAAAAAGTTAAAAATGAAAATAAAGTAGTATCACAGTAGGAGGATGAGTCACAAAACACTGCTGACTGCTTTTATGATTCTTTTTTTTTCCACTTGCTTGAACAAACAAACAAAGCCACAGAGGCTTTGTCCCCAACTGTGAGGTTTGCCACCCATTATTGTGAGAAATGTAACATCCCCAAGACACACACAGAAATGCAGACGCATATACGGAGACTTTGAAAGCAACCTCAATCGTAGCCTCAATCTGTCAGGGGGCATCAGCCAGCACCCAGGGTTAATGTGCCATGCACCATGGGTTCCTGAGCCCTCTATGAATCCGGGACCAGGATCAAAATGTGAGACGAGGTGTAGACGGGTAAGACTCATTTCCTGGATGCCCCCCCCCCACACACACACACACTCAGTTACACTACCACTGAATAGGCTTGCAGTCCTTAATTTTCCATTTCATTGTCTGAGTCACTAGGTTTTACAGAATTTAACTTCAACATGTATTTGCCCTGAGGCAATCCTTTTGGAAAATAGCTCTCCTTAACCTAGATATTTAAGCAGAAACCGTCCTCATGAAGCAAGTGGCAAACATTTTTCCGCCAGAGAATTTGTCTGAGACACCATTGAAAATCAGTGTGCCTTCACATGAACTCATCTGTGAATTCATGCATCTCCATCTGGCTTTGTGAGCCCGTCTGCGTCTGTCACATAGCCAAGCTGATGGCGAAGGGGTAGAGGAAGGTGACAACAGAAATAGACGGTTTCACTCTTAAGCTGGAAGGTAATGAATCATCTTTATTTGGAAGCACCTTCCTCTTTACAGCTCCTGTGTTATAATGTGGGTTACCTGGCTGTAACCTAGCAACAAGCCCCCAACTCTGTTTAGAGGAGTAATTGGACGAATACCTAGGAAGAGGCATGAAGAAGAAAATCACAGTATTAACACATTGAATCTAAAATTAGAAAGCTTTTAGATGTATCTTTAATGCTCTCTGTATTGAAGCTGTTCTTGTTTATTTTTTTAACTTTTTCTTTGCATCTGTTTGCATTCCTCTGTGTTAAAAAAAACACCTGTAGGCACTCTAGTGTGAGGCTTTCCTCCACCTTAATTATGGCTGTCTACCTAGCTCCGTCAGTGACAGAGCCTGAGGACACGAGAGAGTGTGCGAGGGAGGAGGAGTGGGAGGGAAAGAGAGGGGACGCGTGTATGTCAGTCTGCCCAGATATTCCATATACCTATTCTTTCAGAAAACCACACAACAGAAACATCTGCTGGATCTGAGCTTAGTCAAGCAGCAAGAAAACACACACAAGGCACCGAGGCTGTAGAGTGAGAGGAAATGGAGAGTGTAAAGATGGAAACAAGGAATGACCAGACCATTTTTGCCCTTGTTCCCTCATTATGTACAGTATGTGTGCTGACTGCCTCCCCCCCCCCCAGCCCCCTTGAGTGCAACCATTTCATTGCTGTCTTGCAGTGACAGGCCAAGCATGGCTGAACTCCCTTCATATAACATACCTCCAGTGTTCTTGGGAGCAGGAAGTGGCTGGTGAATGGAGGAAAGTAGGCCAAGGGAGCCACCACTGCATCCCCTCCTCCTCCAGAAATCTGATTCATGGGGAGGGAAAGATCTATTTGAATTTATCTCCTCTTTAGTTTCATTTGATGATTTTCAGACAGCACATGCATTTTTAACTCTGTAGATTTATGTCTTATATTCACTCAGTTGCTGTAGGTGTATTATACATTGTGTGTGTGTTGTGATAAGACGTCACTGTTTAGTTTAAATCAAACAGGTCTGAGACACTTCTACTGTCAGGGGACTGTGGGTGTGTGTGCAGCTCTCTGTGGTTACTGGTCCAGCCTCGACACATTTTCTGGTCTGGGAGTCTTGGAAGGTGGAACTGTGGAATATCAAAGATTTTTAAAAATGAATTATGATTTGTGGAACGATGCACTGTAAAACATTGTGAGCTGGTTAAACTTAAAAACACAAGAGAAAAAGGAGGTGTTCAGTATATGTACAAAGGAGTCTTTAACAACAAATCTTCAAACTGAACTGATTATGCTGAATCACATTTATCACTGAATTAAACAGTAGCCTTTAGGAGTGGAGCTCCCCTCACTGGTGACTGAAATCACCAAGCTGTGACACAATGGGCATTACATTACATCCTGGTTAAAAGCTGAATATAAGACTGCAAAAGCCACAGAAGCGATCATAATGCGATAAGGCTGTCACAAATAGGCTATTAACCTAAAGCTGTTTTTCAGCTTTCCATGTGACCATGGTAACCACAATAATAACAGTATGGGAAACAAAATAGGTGCTAATTTCACTGATATCTGAATTACACACCTCTTCACCAGCAGAGAACAAACTAATTATCAAAGTCAAATGGTGTTGGCACATTTGTTTGTTCAGTCTGGACCAATAACCATTGTTCAGTATATTAGTTAGCAAGCCTTGCTGTGTTAATTGTGTCATATTAGCAAGCAATTCCCTGCATTTTAAGCTACAGCCGCCCCGTTTAGCTCTGTGATGAGATTAGACAGCAGCCTGTGGTATGGTATCGGCCGGTAGTATCAGAGGTAGCGGGGTAGCGAGGTGGTGATCCGTCCTGCTGCAATGGTGGCATCTGCTTGCTGTCTGAAACCACCTATATAAACAATACTTGTATAATCTAGATTTGTAGTGAACTGAATGTAGCAGCTTTAACCAGCAGCAGACTGAACATTACTACTAGTCGTGGCTGTATGAACGGTGATGCGTTCATGTACGTGCTAAAATGCATTTGGTAATGTGATTGTTTGTAATTGAAAAAAGTAAACAAACTACATATACAGTGACTACGAATCTTTGTACTAAACTGAACGGAACAATTAAAATCAGCAAAGGGATTAGAAATTACTGTATAATCAAATAAATAAATAAAGCCAAAAGCAGAATAGAAATAGAAAGCAGAAGTGCTCCTAAAGTAGAACCTTGAGGCACACCATTTTGCTGAGTTAATAAATTTGATTTACACCATTGTAAAGCCACTCATTGCTTTCTGTCTCTGAATCACTAACCCCCAAATATGCATGCTGAGATTACTAATGCTAACTGCTAATGTACTAATTTTGTCTCTTTACACACTTGATTTGATGAGTTTATTGAACTCTCACAGTCGTTCAAATCATAATTTTAAGTCACAGGACTTCAAGTCTGAGTACTTAAAGTATTCCTGTATGATGTTTTACAATGTACTTTTGTGGCATGTCTGCAAAGGCCCAGGATGTCTGGTTTCGAGAGCTTTTAACTGGAGAGCAGTAACCAGGTGTGGAAACAACACTCTCATGGTGGTCACCATTTCTTCCTGCCTCCGACCTGTTGGAGAACTCTCTCACCAAGATTAATGTGGAGACCTGTTAAAACAGTTGGAGCTGGGGCCTTTCAGAACCATAACTCTTGCTACTGTCCTATCCCACCACTAATGTTGTTTTTTCATATCCACAAGCCGATAACGACGTTCCCAGAGTTTATGTTGGACCTGCTATACTTTACCATGCAGCCTTTTTACAGATGCCCAGGTAATTTTCCTCCTTCCCTTCAGAGAACTAGTATACATAAATGAAATATGGATGCTGCTCGAAATCAACTCCAGCGGCATCCAATCTCTTGAATCAACTTTGGGGATGTTTCCCTGCCAACTCCTGCTTGGATACCAACACTTCCTTAGCAACTGCATGCCCAGTGGCTATATATGTGCATTTAATGCTGACAGGAGCTGCAGGGCTCAGCTGTTGATGGAACACAGTTATCCTTTTTCCCATTACTGTCTGTGAGATTCACCAGACCAGAGGACAACCATCAGGGACTTACATGCATGTGTGCACAGTGTGGACAATAGGGAGAACAAACCTGTTTTGTGGAAATACCTGTCCAATTCTCTGAAAAGATATCTGAGCATACAAAGGATTTTTTCCTCATCACACTCCAGATGTCATCAGATATGACTGTAAACACAACTCACTGAGAAAAATGAAATTTGCTCAAACATGTTCAAAGTGCCAGAACTCACATGCATAATTTTATTTGAGATCATAAAACACAAATCGGGTAGTCCTCCCGTGACAGCAGAATTTGCTAACCTGTTTCTACACGCACCGGAGCTGCAACCATGAATGAATAAACACCTCTGACTGGAGAACAGATGATGTCATGATTTAAGACACACCTTTTTGTTCACCTGACAACAAGTTGGAGTTCTTGTTAAACCAACTATCTGCAAAATGTAATAGTCAACTGGATTTCAAATGTAAACTAAAATCTGCAAACATGTACACTTCAACAGACTGTGCAAAGATGTTACTATTGTTTCATTTGTTGTTTGTTTAAAGCTGCTACGATGAACATTTTATATTAAAAGTAACTCAATGTCGCTTGTAGTCCACTCTGTGGATTCCATGACTACAAGCGACATTGTAGTCATGGAATCCACAGAGTTTTAACACCTGTGTGAGTGAATAGCTGTTTCAAGGTAATTAGAGATTTTATTAGTTTGTTTCAGGTTATTGAATGTCCACCCCTCAGTTCTACAGAGAATTTTAGCATCTTTTGGCTAACTATTTGGGTTTACAGCCTGAAACATAACTGTTTGGTTCTCACTGCTCTTATAGCACTGTTTTCACCCAGCTCCTGCATCTACTAAATGCCTTTATGACCAATAAATACAGTATTACATTAAAAATAATGATGTATAATAATCATATCATGATTATTTAAATGAATTCAACTGAAATGAAGATAATAATAATGGCTTGGTCACCTACGTTGGCTGGAAAGGTCATCAGAATC
>JAVQJF010088390.1:0-17409 GCA_036023855.1 Gadopsis marmoratus
CATGTGCACCCTGACCGGTCTGCGGCTACGCAGCCCCATATGCATCAAACTGCTATACACTATGTGTTCCGACACCCTTCTATCGGAACCACCATTGACATTTTCAGCAGTTTGAGCTACAGTTCTCTTCTGTTGGATCGGACCACACGGGCCAGCCTTCGCCATGACCCTGTTGCCGGTTCACTGGTTTCCCTTCCTTGGACCACTTTTGGTAGGTACTGACCACTGCAGTGTTGGAGATGCTCTGACCCAGTCATCTAGTCATCACAGTTTGGCCCTTTCATTTTTCCTGCTTCAACACATCAACTTCGAGGACTAAATGCATACCCCCCCCCGACTGACAGGTGCCATTGTAACCAGACAATATTCTTCACTTCTTCATTTCACCTGTCGGTGGTCATACTGCTATGGCTGATGTGTGTATTTCAGCCTAGGTTTGTTTTGATCAATGCATATCACCACATTGGTTCTAATGGAAAAATGTCATGATACATGCCTGTCACTGAGTTTCCTTTGGTTTCACAGCTGAAATCTGAACCCTTCTATCTCTAAATGGTGGGGTCATTAATGTCGTTGGTTAACCAGAGAGGGTATCAATAATTAACTGAACAATAAAGGCACACGCCCTCTGTCACAATGCTAACCCTTCAGCCTCATTTAGATGAATTTAATGACGCTCCAGCTTGGAAAACATCCAGCGACGTGTGGTAAAATAGAAACCCAATGAAGCAGACACTTTCTAATTCCAGCAGATAATCTAATCTACGAGGTGTCTGGGTTGACCTCAGCTTTGATAACTTCCCTAAACTCTAGCTGTCAGTTATGTGAGTGTAACTCACAGAGGAAAGGCACTCAGCATGATATTATAAAGAGATTGCCTTTGAAAAACTGGATTATATTCATAGGTTTATAAAAACATCAATGTAGAAGAAAGTGGAAAAAAGCATTTGAGAAAAGATATAAAATTCATCTTTGTTGTTTGTTGTGCGTCTCATGTTGTCTTCATATCATTACTCCTTTCTGTCATCTTTTACAGTGCCTTGCCCATTATTTACCTATGCCTCCACTTTAATTTTCTCTGGTATCTGTCTTATACATTAGCAGGAAATAATATATCGATGTTGAATGTCATAGAAATCACAAATCAGTATTGCAGATATTTTTTAACATAAAGAACAGCATTATACGTAGGTTCATCTTGAGCGGGAACAAATAAAATACAATGAAATCACACAAATATCTGGTTTAGCTGTGCATTTTATCAGCTGAGCAGGGTTTTTAAACCCCAATTTCTTTCTCCCCAGTCCATCCTCCCCCCTCCTCCTGCCTGTATTCCTCTACCTGGTGTGATGGGAGGAGCCTCAGGTTATCATTAATGATTCAACACCAGAGCTGCTGAGATTGACAGATCGAGAAAGAGGAGGAAAGATTGAGAGTGAGGGATAGCCGGAGAGAAGTAAAAATAGTGTGGAGCAGACGTTGCAGTGTAAGCGGGGAAAGTGTGCAGCAGGTAATGCCAGAGAGGTTGCAGACTGCACACTTGTATCTGCTCAGGTGTGTCCAGCCTGTAGACAGTCTAGAGGTGAAGCACAAGTTGAACACACAGCGACTACTTCTCTACAACTGAAAGTCGATCCTTCAAGGAGTTCAGGGTGATTGTTTGGCTCCTATGATCCACGCGGCCTTTATAGGCTGGACAGACATTCGTCTTCTCTCATTATCCACACACAACCTGCAGGTGAGTGTGACTCTGGCTCCTCTGTCTACATGTTACTTGTCATAGTGTCTTTGAGAGTTGGATGGCATGCAAAGAGAAGATCCTAAACACATTTAGGACATCTGTGTTGTTAGGTCTGCGCTCTAGATCCATATGTCATCATGTGGCTCAGTGTGTTTAAAGTGCAGGTTCTTGGCTTTACGGGATCGTAAACAGAGAGATGCACCTTTTTTTTGGCTACCCTCTTCGAGGTACTACAGTTATTATAAGTAAAAAAATATGATGATGATGTGCACCTTCAAACACACCAGACTAGATACATTGTCCATGTTTCTATTACAGAGCATCTTATGAGAATTCAGCTGTAGTTACACTTGGTCATCAATTAGTAATGAGGCAGTATGGTGTGTACAGTATGCTGCCTGTGTCAGTCCAGCATCATGTTCCTGCTGTGCAGCTGAAATGCAGACAGAAATGCCCACCCCTTTTCTTTTAGCAGTCTCTGCTAATTTCCCATTATCTTCCAGAATATCTACTAATAGCTACTTATGGGATTGTTGTTTAAATTCTACTTAAAACTAAACTGACAGTTGATTACCTTCATTAAATGCTGACCAGCAGGCAGTAAAGGTTATCATTCCAGTTGCCCCAGTGGTCTGTATTTATTGCTACAGGATCCCAGAAAGCTTACAAATTGTGTTTGTGCACTGTTCAGTCCGTCTGTCAGTCTGTCTGTGTGTGTGTGACAGGTTAATGAAACACCCCGAGGCAAATTTTACATCCTAGTGTGGTGCAACATATAATTGCATATTTTTTGCTGCCATTATGTTCCCTGTTAAAATTTAATTTCAAGCTTTTGTCTTTGCTGCAACACAGGCCTATTAACTCCTGGAACTGCAGCCGCATTGTGTCACATCCCGGACTGGATTATCACAGTATTGCCTTGTTTCAATATCACAATATCACATCCAATGTAGGTGTCTGGGGTTGCTGTGACGACTGGGCCCAACGTTCGTATTGAACTCCTTGTCAGTATCACCTTCTGTCCAGACTTGCAGCAAAGAAACAATTCTTTTATAGGGGAACAGGAGCCATTTTATCTTCCCCTGTCACAGTTTGTTGGTCGATTGCTCACCAACTTTACGATTCGCGTTAACATTGTGTCTAATCTCAGAGCTGTCCAATGTTCAGGGTGAGGCTGCGGTCATGTGATGAGCACAGTGATCATAGACAAACAGGTCGTTCTACCTCTCAGGCTTCACTGGAGTGGGTGTGTGTGTGTGTGTGTTTGGGATATTGGTCGGGTAACCAGTGGCCTTGTATTTGTATTGATTGTAATGTTTGGCAATAGATACATAAGCATCTTTCCATTAGCAGCGAAATGAAAATGATGGAGTAAACCTTGTTATCAGGGCTTTTGTAAACAGATCACCTGTAATGTATTGGATCTGGTGTGTGTTTAACCTCTCGCACGCAGCAGTGCTGATGATCTGTGTCAATGAATTTGTTAGCATGTGCATGCATTTGTTGCTTGGCTAGTTCCACTCTCACACTCAACCACAAAATTGTATAACACGGGTTGCTAATATCACGGTATTGCAGAAGCACACAAGCAGAGAGAATAAAGAAACACACATAAGCACACAGCCTGCAATAAGGGAGCTAATAATGAAGGTATTTGTACTACTTTGACAGGTTTTGTGCCAGGGGTAATAGTAATATATCTTTAGCAAAAGCTGGCAGGGTGTGACAGCATTCAGAAAGCACCCTGTTGACTGTCCATCATTAGTCTGCATTATTCAGCGGGGCTCTTGCTGTGTGCAGGCTGTGGGATAGAGTTCAGTGCCTTGTGCAAAAGGCACCAGCATAGTTACTTACAGTTGAAATATGCTGTCTGGGGCTTTGTATGTGTGTATGTCTCCGCACACAGCCGCAGGTTTAGTGCTGCATTTTTTGCCTTTGTTCAGATGCATCATTTAAACTTATTCCTACAATTGATTGTGCTGCAGTTTCTGTTTATACCACTCGATCGATTCCTCCCATTTATCTATATTTTTTGTCCCCCACCCCCTGTAGTAATGGAGAAGCAACTAGAGGAGCTGAAGCAGCAGCTAGAAAAGCAATGTCTGATCAACACGGAGCTGCAGAGGCAAAACAAAGACCTGGGTGAGTGCAACCATGACTATATCAAATTCAAGGCCACACCCAACATCGCAGCTAAGTGGGGTCTAGCTGGGTTGTGACCACGCACAGCTGTGGTTTAGTAATGTACTATATAGTACACTACATGACTGTTGCACAAATAAAATCATAAAGTCACCACTGATTGGCCCGGGAAGCAGGATTAAGGTGTGTTCAGACAGGAATCAAAGCAAAATTTCACCGTGCGTCATTCGCAGGTATTTGACCACTGGACTGTTTGTGTTGTTAGTGTAAAATGTCCTGTTCAATAGATATCTTGGTCATTGTTCTTAGACATCATTATCGTAAACGCTCAAATATCCATATCAGTATTGGCCTCAGTATCAGTTGCGTCCTGAACTATAGCAGCAACTTTTTTTTTGTACAATTAATAGATTTCTCTGCTTTTATCCTCATAGAACAACGACTGCAGGAGAAAGAAAATCTTTTGCAGGAGCTGCAGAGTCAGTATCATGATCTGGGTAAGAGGTGAACATGGACACCAACGGCAGGGACTCACACACACACACACACACACACACACACACACACACGATCAAGGTGACATTTGATTCAATGTTCAGCTGAAACATGGCAGCTATTTACAGTAGTTAACCCTCCATTTGTGTTCCTCTCATCCAGAGTTTCCCTCTCTGAGCGGTAATGAGATTGAACTGGAGGTCAGGAAGAGCCGTGCGGCTGTCATCGCCTCCGAACCAATCCCTGAGACCCTGGAGATTACACGCACCAGGGTCAAGAAAACTGTCAGGTTGGTAATCAGTACTGCTGATGAGAGAATATCCCATTTAAGTGAGACTGCACAGGATTTTTGCTTTGCCATAGTGGCAAACCCGATCTGATTGCCTCTCCTGCCAATGTCAAACACCTAAATAATGTGTGATGGGTTTGCATGTTGCTCAACATTTCAATGACCTTAGAGCAAGATGACTTCTTTCACCTCCCTCATCAGCGAGACAAATCTGATCGTAAAAGCCATCCAGAAGAATGACTTCCTGAGCCGCCTCGACGACGAACAAACAGCCATGATGGTGGATCTCTTGGCGGTATCTAAGGTCAAACCGGGGGATGAAGTCATTAAAGAGGGCTCTGAAGGAGACAGCATGTACATAGTAGCAGGTGGGGACACGCCTGAGTGTGTGTGTATGTGTGTTTCTGTCTGTCCTTCTATGGCTGCTTTTCAATTATGTTCTAAGTCTCTCAGACTTGAAAACACCTTATTTAAAAAAATAAAACAATCATCAGTATAATATATATGTAGAACATACTGTATAAGACAAATATATAGAAACTTCTGCGTGTTTCTGTATGAAGCAACCTTCTTTTCCTTCCACCTTTTAGCTGGTGAGCTCTGTGTCACCCAGGCAGGTCGGGACCTCCGCACCCTAACCGTTGGTGACGTGTTTGGGGAGTTGGCCATCCTGTACAACTGCAAACGCACAGCAACAGTCAAAGGTGAGCCCCTGTAAAGATGAATTGCATTTGTTCAAGTGACAGGCATCCCTGTAGCTCACCTGGTAGAGGGTTGTACCATTAAGGCAGAGGACTTACTTGCCCTTCGCTGCATGTCATCCCCTCTCTCTCCTGCCTTACCTGTCTCTCTTCAGCTGTCACGATCAAATAGAAAGGCAAAAATGCCCCAAAGATATCCTTAAAAAATGATTCTAAAAGCACCCGTATCCCAGACAAACACTCAAGTTAATGACTATCTTGTCTGATAGAACACCCACTACAACATTATCCACAAAAACCCAAATGAGTTTATAGACTCAACGGTAACATCTATAACAGAAGTTGATAGAGTGGGCAAATACTGTAGTCAAAATAACTCCACTAAATGTTTCGTTAGTAGTGAGATTCTCACAACTTCATTCTGGGACCAACTGAGTGCAGAGTGAAAACCAAAAGTGTATTACTCATTAGTTCCTCTAGCCTTTAATTGAAGAAAATAGGGGTCCCAAATAAAATTTTGGATTACGGCCCTGGGTGTGGAATGTTCATAGGTGCATTTCAGTTATCTTTAATCTTAGTCCATAACGGCCCCCTGCACCCTTTTCTACTGACAGTAAAGCTGCTCAGCGAGACTTAATTGTTACCACTTTCAATTACGTTGCAGCAAAGACAGTGGTGCATCTGTGGTGCATGGAGCGACAGACCTACAGGACAATCATAACCAACAAGTCCAAGAAGAAACGAGAGCAGCTCATGGGCTTCCTGAAGACGTGAGTTTGAAGACTCTGCAGCTGCTAGGAGTTTAATATCCTGTTAGCGCAGTCTGTCCAAGTTAAAGGAATAGGTGTTTATCTTGTATTGGTGGTCTCTTCTAATGTCACACTTTCATGACAGCTTTGCTGCGTTTTCAGGGCTTAATGAGCCACGTAACAACTATGTCTAACTCTGCTGCTATATTTTTTTATATGCTGCCACAGGTCTCGTACTCTGAAGGACCTGAACGATGTCCAGTTGTCCAAAATCATTGACTCAATGGAGGAGGTGTGTACATAGATGATCCCATTGTGAACTTTGATTCTTACTGTTGTCATGTGAAAACAAAATAGAAATCCAGTTTTGGTGAGCTAATTAAACACTTTTAAAAACAAAGAACAATGTTATTTTATTTGCTGAAATGCCTGTAAAGAAGGCATTTTCAAGGCACTTGGCGTAATATTCGTGGCTTAGTTTTGGCCCATATGTGGAAGTGACCCTTGTTGTTCGAATCAATTTTGTCTTGACTTTCTCAGGTGAAGTACCAGGACAAAGACGTAATAGTTCGAGAAGGATCCGAAGGAAACACATTCTACATCATCCTCAAAGGAGAGGTATTATGGTGTCATGTTGTGTGCACAAAATGGTGTGTAAACTGTATACACAGATACAGTATATACACATGTGCAGTGATTCTTTCTCCTTCCCTCTCACGTGTGTTTCCCCCTCAGGTCCTGGTTACTAAGGACGTCAACGGGCATCAGAAGCAGATTCGTAAGATGGGAAAAGGGGAGCATTTTGGGGAACAGGCCCTCATACGGTAACCATGACAACTCAACACATGCCTGAGGACATTTGTTAAGCGTCTTGTGCCACATCCACTGCTCTGTGCAACTTCCTCAACTGTTTTTTTTGGGTTGTACTTACTCGCCTTAAGACATGTTTAATTGCTCCAAGAAATTTCAAAAAACCCTGAAGGTTCCCTAAATTTCCCAGAGCTGTTGACATGCAAATCAGCCCATTTGGAGAAGAACTTTCTAAACATTTTGCAAATGTTTAACTGTTATCTTCTAATGGAAACTTGCATTAGGTGAACGTAGTACTGCATAGAAACCAAGAACACGGTATGCAATCTAGAATAACAATATGACATATTGTTTTGATTATGTAAGGGTGATATTGGCTTTTTATTAAAAATCAAATATCATCCTTATAGTGATCTCTGCCTCTAAATTGTTGAGTATGAAGCAGCAGCTTTGTTGTTTTATTGGGGAGTTCTTTCAGATGCGGACTTGTGCAGCATAGAGATCAGTGAAGTAATAAATATGCAACACCTCCTCACTGCTTTGGGAAAAAAGTTCATTTTCTGTATCTAAATATATTAATGTGACGTTAAAGCCTGTCCTTAGCAGCTATAGTTTAATCTTTTTGATGATGACAGTAAAATGTCACTGATTTTAGGTGCTAATGCAAAGTTTTCTCAAATTTCTGACCGTTAAAGCTCACTGTACCCACACTGATGTGTTGACAAATATATATATATGTGCGGTAATGACAGTTTTCCTGGGTTGACATTTGCAATGTTTTTCCTCTTGCAGTGAGGTCTTGAGAACTGCCACCTGCACTGCTGATGGCCCTGTTACCTGCTTCTCCATTGACAAGGAGTGAGTGTGACTTGACATTCAATTCTGAGTGTAAACGAAGGTGATGTTCCTGCTCAGACAGGCAGGCTCTGCAGTGACGGCTGTAGCTGCTGGAGAGAAAGATCCTGGATGAAATCCTCCAGTGTTTTGCATCTCTGTCATTGTCTGTGTAGTTGCTGTGCTCATTTGCTGATTGCGGTTTGATTAACAATGGCTTTTTCTCCAGGGTATTTGAGGAGACAATTCCCATAGAGCACCTGGAGCTGTTTGACGAGTACGTAATGTTGAACACTTTCTGTGTCATAACCACAAATCTTCTCCTCAGTCTTGGTGAGAACAGTGTGATGTGTGTGTTTCCTGCTCAAATTTTGACTATCTTTCACTCCCAGCTCCAAAATGCTGCAGGAGGCACAAGCTCCAGAGCAGTCGAGGTGAGTGGCGGCGGAAGATGATAAGAGTTGGTGGATGCAGGCGAGAAAATATGAATCACACAAATGAGTTCAATGAAATCAAATAGCATTAGTTAAAAAGGTGTCTGTCTGTCTGTCTGTCTCTGTCAGTCCCAGCTCCACTCTGAGATTTAAGGATCTGGTTCCTGTGTTGTATCAGGAGGGTCGCTATCAAGGCGATCCTGTCACGCTTGGAGTCGGAGGGTTTGGCCGCGTTGAGCTGGTGAGTGTGTGAAATGCATTTGTTTGCTTATCCAAAACCATATTGGGGTTGTTGTCATTTCTTTGAGGTAGGAGAATAACATTTAAAACACATTTGTGTCTGGTTAAAAGACATTTCATTTGAACTGAGTAAGAGAAATGCAGGAGGTTGCGAATACTAAGGGACGGCACAAAAATCGTTGTGGTGGGGAGGAGGGTTGACCTTGTGTTATTTATGTTTTCCTTGGCCCCTCCCCTTCACAAGTGCAATACCCTCCCCCTAATATCTTAAGACCAACAAGAAACCCTGGATCCAGCCACTTCTTCTTATAAGAAAAGAGCTGCTAAATAAAGTTTATTTACCGTCACAGAGAGACCACCATTATAACTCATTTTGCTTTGGTTGTTTGGGGTTTTTTTACGATAAGGGAAGAATGAAATTGGAAAAATGGAGGAAACCACTCCTGCTCTCTGAAAACGTTTACACTACCCTCTCTTCATGATCATTGTTGTTTGTCATTTTAAGATGACCACGGTGAATCATGGGACATATTACGCTGTGAAGCGAGTCAGCAAGAAGCACATTGTTGCCAAGAGACAGGAGGAGCACATGCTGTTTGAGAAGAAGATCCTTAAAGCCACCCAGTGTGACTTCATCGTCAGGTACACATACACACACACTTGTTAAATTACAACAAAAACATACAGTTAAATGTACAGAGAACTTGGAAGTGCGCGTTGATCTTTAATCCTGCTTTTCTCTCCTCTCTCTGTAGTCTTCACGCAGCTTTTAAAGACACACGGTACATCTACATGGTGATGGAGTTCTGTGTTGGAGGAGAGCTCTGGACCAAACTCAAAGAAGTGTGAGAAAATCAAGGACAAATTACAAAATGTTTCAATGAAATTACAGTTTTAGAGCATCCCATTCCCACATTTAGATGGTTTGTTTTTTCAAGCAGAATATTGCGCTATTCCACAAGGTGGAATTATTCCTCGGTGTAAAGCAATGTTTTATTTGAGCATTGCTGCTAAATCTGTGACGGTTTTATTGGTAGGAAACTTAATTAAATGCTATTGTTACATCTCGAGATCACGTCTAATAAATACACCGAAGTTGCACCTACAGTAGCTGCCAGTATCTGACACAGAGGAACATAGCTGATGCTGTTACCCAGAGTAAATCACATTGTTTACTGTATTTCAACCTTTTGTGTCTGGGATTTTCAGGGGGCGTTTTGACGAGCCCATCGCCACGTTCTGCACTGCCTGTGTGGTGGAGGCCTACGCCTACCTCCATAAGAAGAACATCATGTACAGAGACCTGAAGCCTGAGAACCTGATGCTGGACGTGAAGGGCTACGTCAAACTGGTGTGTGTCTGTCTGTGCATGTGTGTCGAGTTCTATTCTCTTTAAGCTTTAAGGCCGAATTGAATATTCAGGACATGCGCTTGTCCAAAAGGTGTGTGAGCATGTGTTTCTCTTTGCTACGTGTTTTCACATGTAAAGGCTGCACCTAGCTGCTGGCATGCACAGGATAATGAGCAGGATTTGTGTGTGTGTGTGTGTGTGTGTGTGTGTGTGTTTCTGTGCAGGTGGACTTTGGTTTTGCCAGGCAGTTGGTGCGGGGTGAGAAAAGCTACTCGTTTGTCGGCACACCTGAGTACATGGCCCCAGAGATCATCAAGAACCAGGGACATGACTTTGCAGTTGACTTTTGGTCCCTTGGCATTTTGATCTTTGAGCTGTTGGCGGGAAGGTAATACTAACTGCTGTTCTACTAACTAACTTTCTGCTGTCATGTTTGGTTCTTATCTGACAAGCTTGTAGTAATATGACCACAGCTGTTCAGTTTAATTATGAAGCAAAATGAACGATTTTATGTCACATAGAGAGTCACACAAATACAGTCAAGTGAGAATGAACCATGAACAAGTAAAGCCTTAACGTTAACCAGTAGATGGCAGCAGAGAGACGTGACTGCAGGCTTCAGTGTCTGCAGTCACAGGTTCAGGTTACCCAACAGCAACTGGTTGATTTCTGAGCCATCTTAATGTCAGATTAACACTCTGCCCTCTTTTCATCTTGTCAGCCCTCCCTTTTCAAGCTCCGAGCCTCAGAAGATTTATGCCAAGATTTTGGACGGGGTGCTCAAGTTCCCACCTTACTTGAGCGAGGCAGCCAAGTCTGTCATCAGCAAACTGTGCAGGTGAGACCGACACACTGTAGACTGCATCATGATTCAAATGTCATAAACTGATAATGCTGTAGTATGAATTAAAAATGAACCCAATGTGTTAGCTGAATAACCTTCCCATGAAATAGAAATTTAATATGCATGTAAAAAGTCTCCCAGTGTAGAGCATGGGAGTGCACTTTTATTTTGATGGGTTTTAGATGCTTATCTCGTGGGGAAAAAAAACTGGATGTAGATGTCATCAATGTGGTTTTGTTTTCAGACCTCGGCCAGGTCAGAGGTTAGGAAACACCAAGAACGGAATCAAAGATGTCCGGAATCACAGGTAACCATGGCAACATGTCATATGTCATGGGCTATTTTCATTTTCTTTCTCAAATCAAACCTCTGGTGATGGTCTTATCTTCACAGTTTAAGTTTCTCTACTACTGACTTCCTACCTACCTTCCTACTTGAGATGCTTCTCACTCTCAGTATGTTTGACCTGTAATCTCCCTCATGTTTTCCCCTCAGGTGGTTCAGCAGTATGAACTGGCACAAGCTGCGTGTGGGTCAGCTCAACGCCCCCACAGTCCGGCTCATACGCAAGGCAAGTCAAATCACGAGTTCGGTTTGTTTACCTTTATGTGGAAAGTGTGAAAAGGAAAACAGAACCACAGAACACGACGGGTTCATTTCCAGAGAGTCACTTCTTTAGACTTACTTCATTACTAAATGTGCAAAAATAAAATCCGTGTATGTATTATTTATAAGGAATAACACTTCAAAACTCAGATCATGGGCTCCATCAGGACTGTGTGAGTGTGGTTTACCAAGCTGAACAGGTTTTCAGGGCCTTTGAGACTTTAAAAAACCTTTTGTTTAAATAGAAATAGGCTGGGAGGGACAAGCTATAAGTCACGGTTTGACACAACTGTATTAACACAATTGTCATTTTCCCCTCTTTCAGGGCCCCTGCTACATCAACTTTGATCGTTTCCCTCTTGATCAGACTAAGGCGGAGGAGGAGTTCTCTGGTTGGGACCATGACTTCTGATATTTGACTTCTAATATTAAAGGATCAAAGACCCCAAGAGTTGCCCACATCCCCCAAATATGGAACCAAATCAAAATAACCTCACCTTAAGCCAAAACACGGCTAAGGCGATGGTGGTACCCATTTCATACTCATTTCATTATTAAATTAGGGTGGAATTCCGTGACAATCACCACTGCTACGCCTCACCCTGACCCAAATCAATCGCAGAGAAACACCTTCGAAACAAACAAAGACATGCAAACAACCAAGATACTAAATCAAAGCTGCCCATAATAAATCCAGGCTGAGAACCAGCAAGACCAGCAATCCTCACATCTCTCTCCTCTGATGCTGGAAGCTTCTTCATTCCCCGGGCCAACTGTGCCTCATTGAGCAATGAAAATGTAGCACACCTGGGCAGAGCGAGAAGACAGAAGAGCAGGAGGGACAAACGGTAACAGTCGCTATAGAGAAACGACCATCTTGGTGGCGAAGGGCCAAAAATATGAGGACGTGTTAAAACAAGATGTTAGGACGTTCTGTTTCCAAATTCAGTGCAGGCAGATTTGGTGCCTGGTGAAGAAGTGTTAATAATATCATCCATATAACACTCCTCACTTATATGAATAAAACACTGTCCGAGAGTTTGCTAGCTGAGAGAAAAAGGCTCGAGTCATATTGTACAGAAGGCCAGCTCTTTCCAAACCTGACAAGTAATTCCATACTGATGTCATATCTGTATTGTGCTCCAATGTTTTATTGTTCTGATCTATGTGAGTTTTCGAGATTCAACCTGCATGTAGCAAAGCTGTTAAATGCTTTGATATGTTTAAAGTTGTTGTTTTTTTGTATTATAAATTGTCACTTTCTTTTGGTGTTTTCTCCCAGGGATTTTTTTGGATTATCTGCCCCCTTTTTGTGTGCAAATTATTTTCACCCACCTTGATCATAGCGCACCCTGATGAAAAATGTCTACACTACTCGAGTTTAGTTAATAAAAGTGCTCTTATATTCTTGAGTTAGCTGCTTTTGTTTCCTATACGTACCCACCATTGTATTACAATCAAATCCCAAGTGTGAAACTGTGCACATTTTTCTGCTGCCTTGGCTAAATCACACACATGGCATACATACAGGAAGCAATGAAAGCATTCAGATGTGAGATAGTGAACAAAGGGGAAATATTGTGCTTATCAAGATGCTATCAGAGAGGCGAATGGCGTGGGACAGAGTGTGGTGTTTACAGGTTTAATCTGATGCACTCTGCATCAGTTCCAGCTGATTGTTTGGCTCTGGAGAGGTCCAGCTGTCTGTCACGGCAGCAGGTTTTAAGGCAGGAGGAAGGAATCCTTTTGTTCCTTCCTGTTAATGCCTGTAACTTCCCTACTGAGACTATTTTTCCACATCAAAAAAAAAAAACACCTCACATGAAAGCAATCACATCTTCCAAAGGGGAAAGATGCACTACCAGATGTTTCCCTCCTGCAGAAAACACCTTGAAGTCTAGAATTGAATGCACTGACAGCACAGACAGCAGTGGCCCAGAGGATGTACCTTAAAGTATAAAATTATCTCTCCACTGTATTGTCCCGTGGTTTCCTGCTCTCCTGCACATAGGATCAACATTTGCTTGTGGATCATCCTTGTTTCACCTGCAGTGCATACAACTGAACAATCTTTTCTTGGTGTCAACAAATCCCATGAAAACACCAAACACCAAACAACAACAACAACAAAAACACATCAATCCTTTTCTCAATACTTTCTGACTTTCTTACCCTGACTGTAAATTATGTAATGTGAACAGAAATCACAAATAAATACTGGTAAATATAGACACAAACTTAAACACAAATGTTTTAGGCATCTTTGCACAATATTTTGTCATATCAAATCCTATGACATAGTATTTGATTGTGTTGCAGCATATCCACTTATATTGTTGTATATGTCACATTGTTGTTAAAATGTTAAATACATTCATGCAGGTCACATTTTATGAGCAGATTTCTGTAAACTAATTTTGCCCCGGAGTTCGCCTCTCAGGCTCATACACTATATGTATAAAAGCTACGCTGCCTTGTGATTGGTGGAGGTTGTTTGAGATGTTGTGGGCCTGATAGAAAGAGCTGCAAACACTTTTCAAAGCTGAAAAACTACTAAAATTGAGTCATTTAAATTACTCCAATAATTCTATCTTGCATTTACAGTTAACATTCTCCTATAAGGCAGTTGAAATGGCCACAAATAAGGTAAGGTAGTAAAGGACAGTGTTTAAAGACAGACGCAAACACGGCATTTTCGACCAATAAAACAAAATAGTACAGATAGTGAATAAATCCAACATAAATCTGCAAAAGAAAATGCGAATTAATGTGTGCTTTTCATCCACTACTGTTCTCTGTGGGAAGTCCAGAGTGTGAGAGGACTGACTTGTGCAGCCTGAGGTTTAGTTTAGACCACCAGGGAAAGCAGATCATTTTGGTCACATCCGGGCTTTGTTCTGAGTCTTCTCTTGTTTGTTTTGTCATTAGATGTTCTTTCTGGTTGAGTCTTGACATAATTAGACGCAGTGTTTACATCTGTGATGATTAATTATTGGTTGCACTTAAGCTCGTCTGTTTGCTCGGCCTCTAACGTTTGAGAGGTCTGAGTGGGCATCTAACTCTGTGTCCTGATAAATTATTAGCTAGCCTGCTCACCCACGGTGATTTTATCGCCAACACTTTCTGTCTTCTGCCTCAAGACTACAATACTGACCAATCATTCAGAGTTCCCTTCTTTTTCTCCTTCAGTTTAACACCAACTCCCATTCATGTTTCCCACCAATACCCAGCTCTGCATCACATTTCCCCCTATGTGGATTGGCATTTTATAAGCCGAGACTGCCGGAAAGCTGATATACAACATGGGCACGTTTGTTATGTAAGCTTATGCATTGCAAACATGCATATTAATGTATCAGCACATTTCCTGTGATATGTAAAAAGCCTGTGTGTGTGTTTTATGTGGAGTGCACAAGCATGTTCGTGCAGTCTCTCATGAGTCTGCTTTCATGTTCTATAGGACACACACTTTACAAAATACAGCTTTTCTCTTTACAGGGATGTTTGAGTGTAAGTCTCTGGGAGCAGCAGAGGAGCCTCCATGTGAGATACAAACAAATCTTGTAAAAGGAGGCTGTAGCTGCACTAGTCCAATAAGATAATGGTCACGCTTCATACAGATGTCTCTGGGACAGTTACAGAGGCTATAATTTTCAGACTTCAACATCCCTTTGCTAGCATCTCTAAGGCCTGAGGGGGTCCCCCTCTGTCAATATCCTAAATGCTTACACCAAATGGTCTGACTTAATATAAATGTAAAAGAACAAAAAAAATATATCTGAAACATTCACATACTATATCACCTTATAAATGCCAGACAGACAGGTCAATATTATCATTCATATAGAGTAGTGTTTCTGCGATACGATGCCGTCTGTGGATGCTCACTTCCCTCCTGTGTTTTATTGTGACGAGACACTTGTTCCTGTTTACAGAGTTAGGACTCCTATCTTGTGTCAATTCATATGTGAGATTTCCTTTGAGATTTCCTCCTCTCTGTTTTCCCGTACTTATCACAGGCCTCTCTCCTGAGTGTTTGAGCTGATGTTGCTTGAAGAACTGGCGACTATTATTTATCTGGCTGTTACCTGTTACCTGTTACAATGAGCCTGAAAACGTGTGACTTTCCTGCGGTGTCGGATTTTGCATCATGCTCAACTATTTGCTTCACATTGGTAGTACTGCCGTTTCCTAATCGAGCATCAGTTGTTAAACACATCTTGATCGCTTGTCTAAATGGTGAAACTGAAAGGTTTCCTTCCAAAGCAGATATACAGCATCACGTCTGCTTTGCTGTCTTTCACTGACAGCACTGCCTGTAGCTGCTTGTATTGTTGTGTTGTGTAACCGTACGTGCCACATAAATATTTTGCATGCAGGGCCTTAACCCTCAACATGCTTCCTGTCAGTAATCATTGTGCAACCGTCTCAATCTTGAATTAATTGCAGTCTTGAATGAAATGCTTCAGTTTAGTCAGTGATTTTGTTTGCGCCTCATTTGAATAAATTACCCTTCAGACATTGGTCTCATTAACTGAGTTGCTCCTCAGTGTACGGTTTCTGAATCATTGTGTTTGCTGATTGACCTGTTGTCCTGTTATATTGTATGTGTAATGCTAGTGTTATGCTTGCTGCCATTTCCCAAGAGGCCAACCGCTATTTCAAATTTCCCAACAGGCGAAAGCTTTTCATGCACCAATCAAAGTTACAGGAGTTTGGTCGAGCATGTTTTCTCTGTGTGTAAATCTAAAGTTGCTTCTCTTGTGCATGAATGCACCTAAACCCCTCTGGAACAGCTGCAGTTATATGCGCTTAAGATATCTAATATCTATTCTTTGGCACAAACACACTGGTTATATATACAGGGCCCAAGGAGGTGTAAATGTATATTTGTAGTACAAAACTAATGCATTCCTCTTAAGACCTCTGGTAAAAAATTGTCTAAATTTCTCAAAGAAAGATCCCTCAAGAGCACTTTTGTGAGTTGTTTATAGCAGGAAGAACTGGGACATGCTATTCTTTCAAGATTTTTCAAAGAGATAGCAAGAGCCGCAAATTGCAGCAGAAAGTTTCCAAAAAAAATCGAGGGCACATAAGCATCCTGACATCTGTGCTGTCAAATCCTAAATCTGTCTAATGGAACAGAAATTGTCGAGACCTGAGCAAGTCAACTTTAATGCCTTGGCCAAAGACTTCCTGCTGCACAGCCTGTCAGAGATGCTTCAACCTCTCACTAAACATCTGCAAGAGTCTGAGATGAAATTACTTAGATAATCGGAAATACTCTTTCCTATACTCAATGTTATAGGACTGAGAATGTACAGCAAGCCCTGACGAGTGTAAAATGATAGGTTTTTATCTAAAATCACATATCAAAATGATGATGAGAGAAAATGACAGAGCACATCAGCTACTCGCTAAAAATAATATTCAAGGTATGCTAAAAGCCATATAATTGGGTTGCTGTTATAACTATTTATCAAGCACACCTTGTCTAACTATATATATATATTTTCATGCTCCACAGGGAGTATTGCAGCAGTAAAGGTCAGGATGTCATTCATCCTCTCAGCATCAGAGGAAATCCTATTTGCAACAGCCTGAACACGACAGGAAAATGCTGTTAAAGTCAGGGGAAGGTCAAAGTTTAAATAAAAAAATCAAAGCACAAAAAAAGCAAAAAAAGTCTATATGCTTATGTCTCAAAATGTCAAACTGTGCTTTGTTGTCTAGACAAAACAGGTATTGATGAATAATAATAATAATAATAATAACTGTACTTTTATAGCACCTTGCTTTGACAGACAAAGCAAAGACAGGATACACAGAAAGCAATAAAACAGAAAACATTAAAAGATAAAAAGCAAACAAAAGCAAGATAAAAGCTTAATAAATACAAAAAAAGAACTAAAAGCGATAAAAAGACGACATAAAGAAGACATCATATGACATAAGTCTATAAAAATGGGTTTTAAGAAGAGACTTTCTAACTCTCAGCCTTTTCATGTATCAACTGCGACACACATCCTATTCAGCTGTGGATGCCAATACAGTATTCATTCATTCATTCATTAACCATACTGCTTATCCCGAAGGGTCGCAGGGGGGGGCTGGAGCCAATCCCAGCTAACATTGGGCGAGAGGCAGGGAAACACCCTGGACTGGTCGCCAGT
>JAVQJF010088402.1:0-20971 GCA_036023855.1 Gadopsis marmoratus
CACACACACACACACACACACACACACACAAGGAAGCAAGTGACTCCCGTGTTTGAAACACTCCAGCAGAGGGCCATGAAAGACAGAGCGGAGGAGCGCTATTGGACAATTACAAATCACAACTGCTTTATGTGATCATTACAATTGGTGCACAATGAGTCTGACCTTGAAGACTACAAAAAGAGAATTACTGAAAGTGCAGGACAAAAAGGTAGCATCAACTCACTTGTTCTTCCCTTATACATGTATACTGTTTTGTATAGTATAAGCTGCAGAACTGCACAGAATCATGTGCAAAGTGCAGGTACGTTAACAGATACGCATTGCAGATGGTGCGATCGTGCTGTGAAATGTTAAATTAGCGATCCCAAGCAAATTGTGTTAAATAAAAATAAACAACAAAAACACAAATGATTTGCTAACAGATTTGTTTTACATGTGTAAGAAGTTGCTTCCAAGGTAATTTCACTCACTTCACACAATTATAAATCAATATGAGAACATATTCATAATAATATTATGTTGGTTCCAATAGAGCTACAATTCGTTAATTGACACATAACCTGGATAACTGATCAACTGTTCCAATAAAACGTAAGCAATCCTTCCAAACATTGTCTGGTTGTGACGATTTGCTGGTGTTCTTTGCCTTTTATGATTAAAGTTTTGTTTTTTTGACCAAATGAAAGTTGCTAGTTGCAGCCCTAGATTCAAACTATATGGCCTCGTCCTGTTTAATTTCTGTGCTTGCGAGTACTTTTGTATTATTGGAGGACTTGGGTTTGGCTGAGATCAGGCTAACGCTAGAGCAAAATGTAATGTTATAGACGGGAGGGATATAAAAGGTAAGAGTTAGTTATAAGTTATGGAAGTTGTGGAATACAATTAATAGAAACGTCTCAGTTACAGCAGATCAAATGTGCGTTCGTGTTTGTTCATCGAGCTGCACAGACAGAAGGACTCTGCAGGGCTTGAGTGACGTGGTCTCCCAGGCCGTGACGACCTAAACCTCGGCGGGGTCAGAGTGTGTGAGTAAGAGTGAAGGGAAATAACGCGCTTTAGTGCTGCGTGGGAGAGCGAAGAGGGGGGTGAAGCTGTATTGAATCTACAAGAGAGCTATAAAAGAGACGAGGGTGGATGAAGAAGGAGGGACGGCCGGGGAGCGAAACCAGCAGCGGGGAGGGAACACAGCGAAGTGTGTGTGTGTGTGTGTGTCTGTGTTACAGAAGGCTACTCGCTCAGTCGGCTAGGCTCTCCTGGCAGCGTGACAGAGCGGCGCTGTAATCTCCCGGCCAGTGTGCGGCAGCACCTTTCATTTCCACAGGATTACACCGCGCTGCTGGTCTGCACACACACACGCACACACACACATGCATACACACAGAGGGCAGAGCCACACCGCCACACTGCATGCAAGAGATAACTCAGCAGTTTGGTCGTCCCCTGTTCCAACTCCTCCCATAAGCCACATCAAACCCAGGAGGGGTTTTGGAGGAGGCCGAGAGTGGGGGAGCGAGAGAGCGAGGGAGCGAGGGTAGAGGGGGCCATAAAGCCTGCGTGCCCACCTTGTTCCTTTGCCACGTTTATTGTTGCGTTTTTAATTTGCATGCAGAGGGATTTGGACGGCGCTCCAGTTGGGCTGTCTGTGGTTTCAGCTGATTCGGTAGTGAGGGAGAACACCCCCCCCAAAAAAAAGAAAAAGAAAAACAACAACACACAAACAGCCGCGGACAAACAACCACACACCATCTTGTCAAAGCCAGAGAAACAGTACCCCGGCCCAACGATGGAGTAATCCAACTCAAACACTCCCCAAACCAGCAGGATTAAACCCAAAGTAGCAGAGCCAATCAAACAAAGGCACGACGTGAACTCCATTTCAATGCCAGGAAGTCCATTTGATGGAATAAAGTACAGAGAGTTTATTAGTTCACAAGTGCGCATGTTGGTTTGTGTTGCCTTTTTCTTTGCTGCCTGTATTCTTACAGTGTTTGAGCTCAAATGTAGCTTTTAAAGAAAGGAGTTGAAGGAACAATCACATGGCACAAAAAAAAAAAACCCCGAACATTTGCTAAACGCTTTTTATGTGATGTACGTTAGCTCTGCTCCCGGCCAGCACCGTGGACATTGGACAGTCAGCGTTTTCCACGGCAGTTTCAAGAGCTTTGTTTGTGTTTGTCTAATTGCATTGCTTCCACAGGCCAGGCAGAGGCAGCGGGGATAACAAGGGAGCGAGAGTCAGAGGATAGAAAGAGAGAGCGAGGAGTTAGCGATCCGACTCCCCTTGCTGTCTGTAAACTTAAAAAAAAAACAAATAAAACACTGTAGTAAATGCATACATCTTCTTTCTCCTACAAGGTAAATCAGAATGGAATTCATCTGATGTAAAACTAACTTGCATATCAATATTCCTTCCTAAGAATGAATAAATCAACAAGACTTTATGCTCAACATTCCCGTCCTACATTACCACACCGCTGCAAATCTGTTTTCCCCCCCTTTTATTGTTTAATGTAATTTGTTGAGCCTCTCCACCGCAGCTGACAAGCACCTAACCGCTCTTGATTGGATCACGGAACTTGCTGCCCCTGCTGCTAAAGTGTTCCAACGCGGTCCAGAAAACAAAAATCTAGGGCTCTTCAATGCAGTGTACTCTGCGTTGTGTTGAAGATCATTAAGGGCTCTCTATAAATAAATAGAACAGGTAGTTCAGAACAGGGCTAGTTGCCGGCCAAAACACAGAATATAGCATACGCTGTTTCCCCAACAACCTGCGTTCAGTAAAGAAATGTTCTCATGTCGCGGTTCAACCATCATGGCGGCAGTCCTAGAAAGTCTATGACGAGGTGGATAGCATCGCTTACTGTACAGCGACACTTAGTCGCGTTAGAAATAATATTAACAGAACTGACGGGACTCGTCACACCTCTCATCAAGCCTCACTACACAGAACCACATTTTCCAGCAAACCAGCTCAGATGAGCAGATAGTAGATACAGTAGACAGTTGTTAGCCGTAACAACTTCATAAGCCAAGAAGGTAGAAATAAAAGTGCCAAGCAACTGCTGCTTCAAGCATCTCAACTGTGAGCATTTACAGCTTTTCAGCTTAAAGTAAATATATTTGAATTTTGCACTGTTGGTTGGAGAAAGCAAGGAATTTGAAAACTTCACATTGAGATTTAAGAAGCTGTGATCAGCATCTGTCGTCGTCTATTAGTGAAGAAAATAACTGTCAGATACGTTAATAATGAAAGTTTAACTATGATGGGAATTAAAAAAATTATAATTCTGACATTTTATGGGCTACACAATGAACGGAGTCATTCTAAAAACAGATTACTTGATAATGAAAATAATTGCAGCCATACTTTACACCATTATGGGAACACAAAAAATGTTTCTTGAAATTATTTGACAGGATTTAGCTACTTCTGTGGCGGTGTGACACAATAAAGGGCAAAACTCAGTGCTTAGAGAGAAAAAAAAACTGCTTAAGTAGCTGCTGTGAAGGAAAAACTGACATATCTGTAGTAGCTGGCATTAACTGACATTCACTGATGTATCAGTGTACACCTGGCAGCCTAATAGGTCTGCAAGTATAACAGTGACACCATTAAAAATCATCTACTGCTTTTGTTAAATAACACAAGTGGTATCAGTTGGTCGTTGGTTGACGTCCTCGTGGAGCTGCTCAAGAATGGGCCCGCGATGGAAATCCCATTTACTTCGCACTTAAGGACATTTATACCAGAGAAAGATACTGATGAGCTTTTCAGGTGACCTAGTGGAGCAAACCATTACATTCTCCCGGCGTAAGCAGCCTTAGGAACCATAAAGTAGGGAACTGGAAAGCCAGTTTATTTTGATGCTAAATACATCTCTCAGTTGAACTCACAGATGCTGCAAACGGGTTCACCGAAGCAATAAGCACTGACAGGCGTAGGATTATCTTGCTATATTGGCACACACACACCTGCAACAATATTGCACAATAATCCGCTGCCTCTAGGTCATTGTTGCTTAATTATTAATTAGTTTCAAACAACGGGACTAGCAATCAAGAACCACCAGCCTCGTCTTGTTTTACAGCAGACACAGATCTGACCAGGGGCTCTGGGGTCATCAGGTGGCAAATTAAAAGGGTAATAAAGTCTTCAGCGGGCTATTGTACAGTGCTGGTATAAATAGCAACTGGGTGTTCTGATAAAAATATTTTCCTCGCAAAACACAATAGTTGAATTCATGCGTGAGATTCGCCCAGCTATGCAATGTGGCGCACCGTGTGTGTGAGCGCTGCAGTCACAAGCTGCCAATAAGAGCATAGGCCTGCTCTGTCAGAGAACAGCATGGTATTCACCGCACAACCCACCCACCCATTCACCGCCAAACCACCACTGCAAACACCCCCAACGTGGAAGCTCGGAGAAACACTAATGAACAACTGGTTTTTGCGGTGAGACAGGGACAGTAGGCAGGCAGACAGACGGGGAGGCAGACAGGGCTGTCACACGGCCTGGCCAACACCTTCCCTCTAATCTCATTTGCTTGTTATCGGTCGCATCATGCTGACCTCTGCCACCGCAAAAAATAAATAAATAAAATAAGCCAGCAGATGTCCGTCAATTCGCAATTTGAATGTTCTCTTTCCTCGGATTACTGCGTGGTCAAAAGAAAGAAAAAAAAAGTCTCACTTTCAACCACAGAAACAGACTGCGCGAGTATATCGAGCACCATTTTGGATGTGGACCATTCAGGCAAAAAAAAAAAAAAAAAATTAAGACGGAGAAACAGAACAGATGAAGAAATGATTGTGGCCATTGTTGTGACTCTCCGGCTGGAGGACAGGACGGTTTCGGAGGCAGCCAGACAAACCTCTTCTGTGTCTGAACAAGGGAGAGAGCTAAAAGTAGGGGGAAGACAATGCATTATTGTCTTTCCTCCTCCTTGAACCTGGCAGAGGCCCAGCCCTGGCAGGCAACGCTGTGCAGATAAATGCAGCCGATAACATGTTCCTCCTCCCTGCGAAAGCCAAACTGGCGGCCGCACGTGCGCGTTCACCCCGCAAGGTAACGTGTGCCGTGCTGTAAAAACATTACGCCACGGTGGACGCCCATCTGCTGACGACAGCGGAGTGTTGAAACGATCCTGATGCTCGGACATATGCGATTCTCCCGCAACAATAAGCAATAATCGACTGCACAATTCGGGGCCAGATTTCGTTGGGGAGGATAGGTCTTCATATGCAAATAGAACAGCTCTGAGAGATAAATCGGTGGTGTACGGTGAGGAAGATAGGGCAACGGGAATGGGGTCAGTGCCCTCGTTTGAGCTGCAATGGCAGTGATCTTCCAACCACACCGCCACTAAGTCCTATTTATTTGTATATTAATTTCTTTATTCAATTTCTTCTTTAACGCAGGGTTCGTACAAAGTCTTGAAAGTTTGGAAAATGCTTAATTTATCCGTTTACTCACGGAAACCAAAAAATCAAATAATATTTTAAATGAAACTATCATCGTCTCCCATCATTTCTAAGTAACATTTAAAGGCTTCAAGAGTGCGACACCTTGAAAGTGCTTGAATTTTGCTCTTTAAAAAGCAGTACGAACCCTGTTACTGTCTACACAGCCACTGACCATTGTTACAGGGATGACATGAGCATTGGAGGGACTATTTAGTCCTTTAAGTGTTAATCCAAATGAATGCCCTTCTGGTGGCTCCACCATCAATGCTTAAAGTGTAGGAATTCATTTATGGTTGAAGGTGGGATTTAATCCTTTGATTATTGTAGCACCACTGCAACACTAGATTAGATATTAGGTATTCCTTATATATGTGATTGGGAGATGATCATGGCGATCACTAAAAGTGACTGCTAGCAAGATCCAAACATACAAATCTGTCTCGCTGCAGAACAGAAGACTGAACTGCGCATGTATTATACAGCCAAAGTAATCGTGTTTGCACCCTTTCATTCATTTAAGAGCACAGCGTGGTGAAGGCTTGCGCCGGAAATGGCTTTGCTAGATCACAACGTACTAGATTATCTAGCGTTACTGAAAAGAAGATTAGCGAGCCGTATTTCAACAAGCTCCATGTTCTCCGCGTAGTCCAAATGTCCTGATGTATAGCTACAAAAGGACCATGTCAGTGCTACAGAGCATCTGAAACAGCCCAGTGCCGAACGCTAAATTCACATTTACTCAATCACATCACGCCTGGGGATCCAAGCGGAGCCAAATCACCTCTCTAACCATTTCCACTGTCAATACATGACTGGACGTCAGCGACAGAACACAGCAGAGGGAATGACGGCATTAAATATTGCACATTGTTGTAAAGGAAATAATTAGTTATGGAGGGAAGAAATTAACATTTTTCCAAAAGTATACCACTTTGTTAAAAGCATTTCTAAGGCTGTTCGCCGTGTGGTGATCAAAGAGTGACCTCACCGTCTGATTCATCACATTCATCGGGAGGCAAACTACAAAACAAATGGATCAAATGGGCATCTTTTGGAAATGAAAGAGAGGCCCCGAGGTTGGTTGGATTTGCGGCCACAGTAATGGATGATGAAAATTCTAGTTCTCATATATACTAATCACGAAGCCTCTTCTCTCCTAAAGGAAAACCTTTGCTTTTGCTGAGTCAACTACATCATACGATCTTTTTTTTTTTTTTTTGTTATCAAATCAAATTGAGATGACTCTAATGTCTTGTCAGAGTGGATGCTTTCCAGATTGTGGTTGCCAGATTGTGTCACTATCCTCTTTTGTCAGGATGTCAGTGGCTGAGCTTTAGGAGAGAAATTTGCCCGTCTGAATCATACATGCCAAACAATTAATCTCTATTCGAGCTGCGACATGGACACGTCTTAGTCAAACAGTGAACGTTTTCTGAAGAGGGGTCGCGACCTCTCCAGATACAATAAGCGAGCTGACAACAATACCAGACTGACAGCTAACACGACACACATTGTGCAGGCATGGCATGACTATGCAGGAAATGGCCCTCTCTGTGTCAGCACATGCTCCCACAAACAATACCAACCAGTTCTGTGTGGCCACTTACGTCATAGCTGCAGAACCAATAAAGTGTGCCGGAAATCTTTCTGAGCAACCAAATAGAGGCAGATGGAGCATAAAGAATAGCCAAAGGCAAATGACCAGTCCATCTAAAATGGAGCACATTAAACATCTGTGTGGGTTTTTTTTTTTTAAACTGCACATTTTGTTCTTTTTCAGCAAAAGGTTCTTCACACACAACTGCACATAGCATAGCGACAATAATAGAACCTGGGAGTTCCCCGGCGCAACCAGTCTACTTGTGTTGGATTCTCAACTGGATAAGCACCTTGCTCAAGAACCGCAGTAAAGAGGCAAGAGAACACATCTGATTTGATCAGCTACAAAATTAGATGACAAGAATATTTTTAATATGTTCTGTATTTGTCCAAAGAACTAATAAAACATTTGCAGGCAACATATTTTATCTCATAAGAACCAGAAAAAAAACAATCACTTTGAATATCAGTCGATATCACATTTTAGTGAAACTGCGTT
This sequence comes from Gadopsis marmoratus, assembly GCA_036023855.1. Taxonomy (NCBI): domain Eukaryota; kingdom Metazoa; phylum Chordata; class Actinopteri; order Centrarchiformes; family Percichthyidae; genus Gadopsis; species Gadopsis marmoratus. Next base: position 7,565 of record JAVQJF010088402.1, read on the forward strand.
CAATTTGTCCACTAAAGCACTTCACATTGTTTATGTGTACAAAATGGCTGAAAATCGAGTCACTGATTATCTACAGTACGTGTGCCTCTTTGTACCAGATATTATGTGTTGTTGAAATTGCACCATAATCTAGTTTATCCTGGTGGTGGACTGATATTTGGGTACCAGCCCTGTCTGCACAGCTACACTGAATGTTCAAACACGGTTCTCCCACCACAAATTTACCTCGTTTATTATCTTTCCTGTTCAATACTGCCGAGGCAGATGGAGGATGAATGCACAGAAGACAACAAACACACTGAAGATGAACTAGAGACAAACAACGGCGGCAGCAACATTACAGACACAGAAAGCACCTACATGGAGGCTGATTCCATCAATTATAAGAGCTTGATTGAGATTTAATTCAAAGCTGGGGTTTAATTGCTAATATCAAAGCATAATTAGGCTGATAAATCATGACTGATCTTATTGAATTAAGGATTGAAATAGCGGAAAACCTGCAAATTGTCTATGTCAGCTAAATAAAGTGTTCTTAATAGGCCTACAAGTTTCCTTTAGATAGATACTAAATGAAACTCAACAAAATTTCATCTTAAAAAATGAGTTCTGAAATAGAAGTCTTTACATGTCGTTGTTTATTTGGTGGCTGTGTCTTGTTCAACTTGGAAATTCATCTTGACCTTAAAATAGAATATTTACACAAGTGGCAACAAAGTAAGCAAATCTCAAATGTGTCGTCGTACGTCGCTGAAAAAAAATGCAACTTACATATGTCCTCCTTTGGGAGAGAGAGACAGAGAGAGAGAGAGAGAGAGAGACAGAATAATGCTAGCAAAACCAAGTGCACACAAGCACCAGCATGAGCACTTGGATGGGTCCTAATATCTCCCCATGCAATTCCCCCTCACTCAGTCACACACACACACACACACACTCCTGTATGCACACACACACTCACACTCTCTCTCTCTCTCTCCGACTGCATCTGCCGGAGCTACTGGCTGTAGTTAAATTGAAATATTTCCCGGCGTGTGTCAGAAGCATGCAGAATGATAATTATGACAGATCTGATTAGGCGGGCCGAGTCGGGCGGCTCTGGGCTGCAGGTGCGACCTTGTGCATTCCTGAGTGTGTAAATAAAATTAATTACAAGCATAGGGGGCGCGCAGCGCGTGACATCAGCGCGCACAGGGGGGACTCCCACGGGGGGCACCCTAATGGAATATTTTCCCCGAGTCTAATAATACAGTTGGTATTGACTTGAGGTAATTAGGGGGATCATTAAAGCGCTTTTCCCGGCGTATTTGCCTGCCTGATCAGATTAGCGAGAATGGGCCTCAGAACAAGCCCTGTGTGGTCTGTCAGGAGAAGTGGAGACAGTGGGAGAGGGTTAGCTAGTGAACATTTGTAGGAGAGAAAGAGCTAACAAAATGCTGTGCCGTCACTGGGACAAACGCAGCATTTAAAAGCAAGCTAGCAAAGTAAGGACTAGTAAGGTTAGGAATGTGGCTAATAGGATAAGCACTGGTTAGGCCTTGAGAATGACTCATTGCGAGAGGGCTTGTGAACTATTAGAGAAGTGCCTGATCAGTTAACTGGCAAACTGGCTAACACCTGCTCCACAGCAGAAAACATTTGTCATATAATAATGTATTAGGGGCGATGACGAAGAGACACTTTGGAGTCCTGACAGTTGGGGAAGATTCCTAGTTTGGACTGCAGGGTAGGAGGCAGGCGAGGAGGAAGGAGTGGGCTGTGCAATTGGAGACAGATGGGGTGAGAGGTGGCATGTAAGGCGTAAGTGAGAGAGATGACAGGAGAGACACAAAGCGCTCTGAGCATGCTCAGTGAGACCCCGGGCTCCTGCTAAGAGGAGGAGGGTTCGATGAAACAGGCAGTGGAGAGAAAACAGGCTGGTGGGAATTCCACTGTCCATTAAACAATAAGAGAAAGGCTCATTTCAGAGGGAGGGGAAGACTTACCGTTTGCAAGATAATTCATTCACTAAATTAATTATTCAGACAGCTGGGTCTCCAGTTCAAGAAATTGTGTCTTTAATAATAGAGAGGATCTGGCCTAGCCTGTTTCCCATGGCAACCTAATAACCAAGCCGGCACAGGAGATAAATAAATAAATCAATTAATAAACAGTCACGGCCCTTTTAGATCCCTTGGGGTTGCGATATGCTCGTTCTAATCTGCCTAATTTGAGGGAGAGAGGGGTGTGGAGAACCAAACAAAAAATTAAGAGATCTTGATGCCTGCCCTGCCATAGCACAGACCGCGCAACTTCTGAAAAATGATGCAAAATGTCACTGTGCCGTTCCAACGAACAGTCCCTAGCTGTTCCCGATATTAAAAAGAATCTGAAAGAAACATGTCCGCTGTATCAATTTTACTATCCTAGGATGTCATTTAATGCCCTTTGTACACAACTCTTCATGCAGAACATGACTTCTAACGCACTGACCCCAAGTGGCTTCTCAGTAACAGACCAACCTCTGAACGGTCACATTCTCGAAACAGACACCCAAAAGGTCAGCCATCTGCCCCTCTTGTTAAGCAGCCATCGGATGGAGCTGAGCGACAGAAGTGGCGTGCGTGTGTGTGTGTGGTCAGGTGGGTCGTGTGCCAAATATCTGAGATTAAAGCTAAGGAAAGCTCAAGCCCGAATAGAACGTGTACGACCACTAAGCAGATTCCACCCCGAACAGGAAATTAGTCATTTTCTAAACACGAAGGAAGCAGTTCCAGTTATTCTGTCACCCTCCCTTCCTACAGTGTCCCCACCCACCCACCCCCGCCCACTCCCCCACCCCTCCAGACCAACAAGGCACTCACTCCCCCTACGCCATCACCACCCCCCACTCCAGGGACTGCCGTGCCAGGCGGGTGCAGGGTGACAGATGGCATACACCAAACCCACCCCCCCCCCTTCCCCTGCTCTCCCCTATTGCACCAGCCCCCCCGCCCGGCCCCCCCGGTGCCGCAGCGGCGGACCAGATCAGTGCCATTCTGTCTCATTAGAGCCTGGCTAATTAGCGTAGCCTCTTCCAGGGGAGAATAAGCGAGTGAGAGACAGAGAGATTGGGAGAGAGGGCGGTGTTGGTGTTGGTGTTGGTGGCTGCGTTCTGTACTCTTCTGGTCATTGAGGAGTCGGAGGGCTTTGAGCCCCGCGGTGCGCAGGGCTCCCAGGGTGCTCGTTTTACGACAGCAGGGACTCTGATTCCATCCATTGCGCAATTCCTCTCAGGATGCGTCGGGGATGTTTGGACATAAAAGTCGTGTCAAAGGAATGCCCCCCCAACCTTCTCCACCCCACCCTCAGCTAACCTCCCATCGCTCAACTGAACATTAGCCGCCCATTCTGCCAGGCGAGGCGACACAGCAAGCCTCCCCTGCTAATGTGAATAAAAACAAAAGCACAGTAACTAGTGCTCCAGCCCTACTGAACCAGTTAATACTGTTGACATCAACACCAGCCTATCCAGATCATAGCTTGCGCCTCTGCAGGCTAAAACAAAATGGGCCGTTTGGCGAATATACCTACTTCTGGCAGTGTCGTCGCTGGATTTGAACCAGTAGCACGCAGATGTTTTCTCCAAGTCTGACACCTCCTGAAGCTAAATGAAACTGGAGCATTCTTGGAGCACGCGATCACTCTGAATCATTCAGGGACGGATCATGAGTAATGATTCTGATTTTTATCAAGGACGAATCGTAATATCTGTCCTAATAAATCAAAATTGCTGCATGGATTACTTAAAAAAAAAAAAAAAAACGTATGCCCAGACTTGAAGTGAATGGCGACCATTACTCTGATAAAGGAATATGGCTTGGGTTAGATTCACTGCTCTATAGTTACTACTCTGACTATGTGGCAGTAAAAGAGTGATTGAAATGCAACATTGAATATGTGAGGGGGGGGGGGGCAGTTAAGGGGTGGCTGTGCACTGCTGTGGTTATGAGCCCTAAGAGAGGACAGGATGGCTGCGTTCCAGGAACCCCCCAAACACACACACACACCCCAACAGACACAAACACACATATTCAAATGTGCCTGCACATAAAACCCGTGTTTGATGCACAGAAAAGCACACACCCAAACACACATCTATATACAGTATGCACACACACACACACACCTAAACATACACTCACTGGAGTATGCAGCAATCCGTAAACTCCTGTTTGCTGCCCTTCTACCCACAGGGCCACTACTGCCTAGGACCTACTCTCTTAAAAGACCTCTTAAAAGAGTTTGTTTTGGTTTTTTCTCTCCTAACAGACCTCCATCGCTCTCCTCCTTCCCTCCACAGCTGTATCATCCGTCTCTCTGTGAAAGAGGCAAATAGTCTGTACGCAAATGCTAAACGCGCCAAGAAAAACTACGTGATGAACACACGCACACACACACACACACACACACAGGACTGATACGGACGGTCACCTGATCCTGTGCTTGCGTAAGCATGCTGGGAAATCCTAAGCTGAGCTGAAGAGGCAGAGGTTGAACTGCGCACCAAGCTGACAGGATGGTGCCAGCCTCTCCCCCACCCTCCCCCCCCACAATTATTTCCCTGGACCCCATATGGGCATCCTGCCAGTCCAGCCCATCCTCCATCCTCATCACCAACCACATCCACACTGCACTCCCAGCCTCAGTACCAACAGTCTCTGCTGGTATGGTACTCTACCCAAGGCTTGGAACGTGTTATTTGTTTTCCCTGCAAGGCTGCAAACCTCGTTTACAACATGTCATTTAAATATACATTTTGCCAGTCCTCCTGGCTGACTGATTCACACTAAAAATGACTAAATTGTGAGAAATGCATCACAATCACAACGAGAACAGCTGCAAATACTCACATGTTAGAAGCTGGGGCAGCCTAATTTTTGGAATCCTTGCTTGTAAAGAGACTTATTATTATTATTATTATTGAGTGGCTAGCAAAATAGTTTCTGATTAATTTTCTTTTGATCAACAAATGGATTAACTGACTGGTAATTGTTGCAGCCCTACTGCTGTCAACAAAATATAACACGGGAGTCCAATGGTTTCTACGACATGTATGGACATGCACATCGACAGAAACGTTTCCACCCACATCGTTGGATTTATGTGAATTCTGGGAAGCAAAATCAAGTAAAAGTACAATCTCGTCCCACGTTATCATAAAAATGAAATAGGCAAAATGCTGGATTTTAGAAGAGTTGTATCGAAACGGCAACTGAAGCTGGGTGCTGGTCTCTGATTTTCAGGGATTGGGGGTCCTGATGGGGAGGTGCAGGCCTGGCCTGGCGGTGCTGGTAGCGGTGGCAATGCCGGCTGGGTAGTAAGGGGGGAGACCAGCTGCCCGGGGAGCGCCCATTACGAGATGGAGCCAGAGATAAGTGCTCTCCCAGGCCCCCTTTCACAGGCATAATTAGCACACTTCTTATCTGCTGCTCAATTCACATTTACACCCGCCTGCCATGAATGGAACGTGAAAGAGAGGCAGAAATCGGAGGGGGTGGGGACAAGCGAGGTAGAGGGGCAGCACAGAAAGATGGGAGCGAGGTGGAGAAGGCACGGTGGAAACCTGTTCCCAGACAAACGTTCATTTGAGGAGAGACACATGTGCGAGTTAATGCTGCGACCGCCTCGCTCTCCCCCTTTCTCTCTTTCTCCATCCTACCAAGGAGGCTTTGAACTCCTTAACAAAAACAGTGGTTTGTGCATCAAACTGCAATTTGGTAAAACAAAGCTATCTGGGGGTATAATCATCCTAATCAGCAAGAAAAAAATAAAGCCTTTGCAGATATTTCAAGATTATTCCGCCCTTGGTGATCTATCCCCCCCCCCCCGATCTTCTTCATCAAGCACAATTGTGGAAATCTTCCCAACTCTGCCTCCGACAGACATAAGAAACCCTTTAATAATAACTCCTCAGTGCTGAAATTTTTTAAATTACTTTTAATAAAGAGTTAAACTGGTGGTGTGTGTTTTTTCTCCCCTTGTTTCCAACACACACAAGCTTTTATTGTGTGAGTGCACGGCTCTGTGGGAGAAGATAACAGGGGCCCCATCATCTTACCGAGGGGAGCTAATATAAACAGGTTTGTTTGGTGTTGAAACACTGTCGACTGTTAAACTCCAAACCCACAATAGAGAGGACATGTGTCATTATGACGATAAATCATCACAGTGATGCTCTGAGACAAGTTTGGCTACGGGCTGGAGTGAAGTCTATGACTTTGCGCTCAACTGCATGAACATTAATAGGGAAGTGAAATCCTTGCTGAAATCCTCGTCCCAAAGAAAAACCCTCTTTGTATTTTGCACTTGAGCCAAAATGTTCAGCGAGGTTTTCTGGAGGAAGACAACCCGAACACAAAACACCAAGATGAAGTTGATATGTTGGCATCAGAGCTTTGATCATGCAGCAAACCTTTCGCCCTTTTTTTATTTTATTTTAAACCGAGTGAGGTGTTTAGCGTGCGTGTCAGTACCTGGCTCTTGGAGGCAGCCACCTTTGCGAACAGGGCCTGGGAAACTTTGGCCCTCTTCATCTCCTGCTGGATCTCGTCGTAGATGGTGGAGTTGATGTTGAGGATGCAGCTCTCCGTCTTTCCATTCCACTCGCTGGGCAGAGGCGACGGTTTCACCTGGTTAACAGAGGCGTGAAGACAAAGGAAATTACAGAAGTCCTGTACAAAAATCACACACACATTTTCCATTTTTAACTCCCAATACTTTGTCAGACATTGAATTCTCATTTGTTTTTGATAGATTCTGGTTGTGTGTATGCACTGGGTCACTGCACTCTACCTGAGGATTTCCTTTTATATATTATCAGTCATGCGCGACAGTTGGTATACTAAACGAGTGAGCAACAAGATTTGTCTTTCTTTTTCCCCAACTTTTTGATACCAAATTAGGTTTAAAAAAAAAACACAAACAAAAGCTTTATTTGACCCAGATCTGGTTTTCAACATTAGGTGTAAATAAAACCTAATTGTATAGCTGTGTAATAGTGTAAAATAGGTTTGATATATCTTTGTCAATTGATCAAACAAAAACTGAGAGAAAAAGTATTAATGTTTCCTGCTTCACGAAGATGTAAATACTGAAAATACGGGATGGCATGTTGGGAGATGATAAGCTCCAGCGTGTGTATTGTCTATAACGTGTGCATTCAGATTGGTGGTGGTGGTGGAGAGGTGAGGTGAGGTGGGTGGAGTTATCATGCTCACAGGGGAAATGCCCACGGGGATCCGGGGATTCCAGTCCTCAGGCCTTACGCTGTTGCAGTCTTCCCTCCGGGGCTGCAGTGTCGGGAACACAACACAACCACACTTATTTGGGCTCACGTAAGAACAGAAAAAAAGAAAAAAAAAGTAATCTGACTAAACAAACACACACACACACACACACACACACACACAACTCCAGCATTACTTTGCTCAAAAACACTCAGAGGTGTTGTACGAAATGTTATTATTCTTATGTCAAGCTGGTGATTAAAAAATAAATGCAAGTCAAGTGAAATCAAATCATCTTCATTCAGTAGCTTGTTGCATCTTGCAAAAATGCTTTGACAAGGTAACAAGAATCCTAATAAAAGCATTACCCAAGAAGCATTAACATATGAATCATTCCATACGAGCCCTTTTGAAAGGAGACATCGACAGGGTTGGGTATGAGCACACGACATTCAAGTCAACCATAATAACACCAACAGCTACTAACTCACGATACAGCCCGTGTAAAAAAAAACCATATATATATGTATGTATGTATATTCAAGTATTGGTCTAGACACCTAATACGAGCTCCTTTATGTGTTAAAAAACAATCCCATAATCCTCAAATTTGTGGTGAAACTGGAATGTCAGCGCATTTCTGGGCCTTTCATCCCGTTTTACGACGGCTCGACGTGGGCTTGTCAGTCTGAGTGGTAGGTTACCATGTCAAGCTAATTGTTAAGGCTGGGACGTGCACTAACTTGGCTTTGTGGGGGGGGGGGGAGTTGAGCCAAGCCATCAGCACACGTGAGAGAAACATACCTCTGCATCTGTTTTTATGAGGCCAATAAAAACCCTCCTCTGTCTCTGGCTCAATTGCCACCCTGGCTGATTTATGTGCTTAAATTCACACTGCATTGCTCCATAGGAGCGGCTGGCAGATGGCCAGGTGTATGAGAGTGTGTTTGTGAGTGTGAGTGTGCGTGTGAGAAGTGCCTTGTGTGAGGAACCGGTCTACATGATAAATGTCAATGGGCTTAAGTCATACAGGTGAAGTATATTATGCCTCAGGATATTCTGCTGATGTGCCAACAGCCGTCTGGGTGATGGCTGGGTTTTGGGTCACGTTTGAAATAGTTACAGATTGCATGGCATGTTGTGTTTATTGTTCAGCTTGCAAATCTATTTCTGTTGTGCATCTCCACGGCTCTGTAAGCTGCTCTCATATCCTGAAAGACCCTCTGTACATTCATTCTGGAAGGAAGTGGATCTCTAATTCACCTGAAACTTGAAGTTCCAAATCCCTCTCTCTCTCCTTCTGTTGATAAAAACATTAACAGCCAAAGCCGCCGCGGGGCCGGGCCCCCCCCCCCCCCCGCCCCCCGACGGACCGGGAGTGAAAGACAGAGTTGATTGTGAGATGCTAAAGTGTGATTGTTGGATTCTTTTGTCATTCAGGCGACGACCACCAGCCAGTCTCTCTCCGTGCGTAACGGAGAGGCCATCGCGCTGCCGGACACAGCAAACCTGTTGAGTGAGCGGTCAAACTCCACTCCTCTGTGCGGCAGTGTGAGTGCGGTAACAACGTTGTTGCTATGGGCCACACGATCTACAGCTGTGTGACGATAAACAGCCAGCGTGCAGTGCGTGATCCGTGCGTGATCCGTGCGTGATCACTGACCGAGGTCGGCGCAGGATGGTCCCTCTAACCAAGTCGCGCTTGCTTCACTTACAAAATCTTAATTCGTGATACATTACCAAGTAAATAAAAGTGCCACCGCGTGGTTCAAAGGGCTCAGAGCGCCGACACTTGACAACACAAACAGGCTTTGCTCGCAGGAGCACAACGAGGGAGGCGCGTTAACCTGAGAGCAGCGGCTCTCCAGGAACACCGACAGGCGGTGCAACACATGCAGGATGCTACAGCGGTTATGGGATATGTGGATAGATTGCAGGTTCATTTAGTCATTCAAATTATTCATTTTCAGTGTGGTCTGACGTGGACTGATCAAATCTTTATATGTCTGATGTTGGTGGTAGGCGTTTGGGTGAAGGGGGGGGGGGGTCTCACCTTTCACCGTCTATTATGTAGCAAAATAACGCTAAAGCACTTTAATGAACACGTGGAATTTCTGCACACTCACGCATTCATTTTCACTTTTGAAATTTTGCATCAAATGGACCAAAACAGTGAATCTCTAACCATATGTCACACACCCACCCCCCACCAAACAACAACTAACACGCCGTGATATTTAAAGACAGGCAGAGAGTTGTTGTCATACTACTTCCACTTGCCACTAAAGCCTCAGTTGTCCAACATCTCTGCGCGCATCGTGCCGGTGCAGCCTGGTGGCCACCAGAGTCTGACTCATACGGCAATTACTGGGCTCTCCCCCCCCTCCCAGCACTTCTCCTCTAGTCGGTATCTGTTGTGATTCCAAATTTTACACACAGCTCGTGCGCTGCAGCGCCGCAGATCAGCGGCTCGTCCCGGTCTCAGGGATCCACAGGAGGAGCTCCCATGTAAAGCGGCGAGGAAACGGGTGATCTCACAGCAGATGAGATGCCCAAACTGCCCGTCACACTTCGCGCGTGCATTGGAAGGGTCGTGGATTATTTGGACGATTATTTGCTGAAATCGAGAGAAGAAAAATGCGCGGACATTAAAGTGGCATGAGTGACAGCACTTCATCTTGTCGCCTATAGTTCACAGGTAGACACACTCACTCACCATGGGTGTAAAATAAGTGACAAACACGATGCTTGGTCCATCAAATGCACAGATAAAAAGAAAGTGCAGGCACAATATAGAAGCCAAAGTGTTTTACATGCAGGATAAACACTGTAACACAGTCAAGTCAGATCACTGTCGAGTATGTCTTGCAGGGAGCCTGTCGACCGAAACCGGATAAAACCGGAATCACATTAATTGATGAAATAATTATAGCAAGAGCTCTCACTGCATCTCGATCACTCCATGGCTTTTTGTCCTTGAATAGCTACAATCACTGATTGAACCTCCTTAAAATTCACACCAAAAACGACTGTCGTCTTTCTATCTGATTTAAAAACGTATTCATCGTCATAATTGTTTAAGCCTTTTCCCAGTTTCTCAGGCCCTGTTGTGGCCTATCAGGCCTAAAAGCAGATTCAACCACACAGCCCTCAGCTGAGATTGTCTCAATTTTATTTCCATAAAATGACAAGCAGCCTCCCAAATCATGACAAAGAAGAATGAGTGCCCCCCCCCCACCCCCTCCTCCTCCTCCTCCTCCTCCTCCTCTCCCTCTATCTGTCCATCCCCTCCTCTCCGCACTCATGGGTGCAGGTGTGCTGATATGCAGCCAACCCAAAGCAACAGAACGGTCAGTAATAACCTAATGAATGTCCAATTAATGAGAGAAAAAAATGCAAAGGCAAAGACTTAAAAATGGTAGTGGTGTGATCTGAAATATATTTTATTGCTGCAAAAATAGTGACAATTATGATAATAAGCAGAGAATTGTGTGCCATTCTAGGAGGCGCGGCCAAGCCACCAAAATACGCAGTACTAATGCATATGCATGTATGGTAATAGAGCTACCTTTTCCCCTTAAAATTAAGTTTATTAAAAATTACACATAGCTAAAATACACAGCAGCAACGCGAGACAACAAACCACCGTTGATTCGTGTCATAATGAGCTGAACATGGCGTTGAGAAGCAACGGAAAATGGAAGTTTGTTTTCCACTGCGTTATCTACATCTTTCCCATCTCAAGCACTCTTTCCGCTCCACTGGCTGTTTGCAGCCCCCCAACCCTCCTCCCCTCTCCTCCCCACACACGCATGCACACATTGACACAGTACATCACGTTCAGTCACGGGACAGGGCGATGTACAGTGTGTAGAATCGAAATAGACCCTGTAATCCAATTACATACGACAAAAACAGCCCAGAAGTCGTCGGCGCAGCTGCAGGCTGGCAGAGGGCACTGCCAAGGCCAGTGATGGAGACCAGGACCATGGAACACGGGTACTACCCACAATTATAAACAAGTGCTTAAGATTTTTTTAGATTGGTTAACTGATAAGGTTTATAATCATGCACCTTCAGTTACAGACCCGTGCGTAAAGGAAACGGATACAAATGAAGTGAGAAATAGAATCCAGCTTCGTTTCGTCGTCATTGTGGGGCTGTTACAAAGTGATAGCAATTCATATATGGCAAAAAATAAAAAATAAATAAAAAACGCAACACTTTACATTTAAAAAGGCACATTGAATCCTTCTCTCCCATCTGCAGCACTTAGAGCGAAGCCAATCAGTAGAATCTGGTGCCACAGAAAATGGTGGATGAATAATTAGACCAGGGGTGCTAACAACCGAGTCTGCATACACCGACACTGCTACATTTTATCAAAGGAAACAAACCGTAATATATGGCCTCGTCTTTTAAATGTCCAACTGGGGCACATTACCAACAAATTAAAAGCCAGCGCTCAACACCCCCAGCATCGGTTCACACGTCTCTCATAAAACGTATTGACCCTTGTTGCCACACACACACAAACAAACGGGTGCTTATGCACTATTTTAGTGTTCCTTCCAAAAAGATTACTGGTAAAAAAAAAAAAAAAAAAAGGATGCTTTAACCCCCAGGGGGCCCCCCTGCTCCCCCCCCCCAGCCCAGCCCACGCGCACGCGCGCACACACACACACACACACACACTAACATCTTATTTGTGTTGGGACAGGAGAGAAAAAGTCAGCAAATGCGTTAAACTCCTCTGCCCCTTCGGTGTTTTGCGGGTAAACAGCCCGCAGCTGTGGCCAGCGTCAGAGACCGGGGTCGTCCGTCTGCCCGTGCGCGCGCCCGCAGATCCTTATCAGCCTCTCCTTCTATTCAACAGCCTCCATATTCAGACACATCCACATATTCATCATGCAACATGCAAATGCCGATGTCTTTTTCACCTTTAACGAACGCAGTGTGCACTTCAGACACCCGCCTCGCTGTTCACCCCGAAGTGCACATTGATTGCAATCTCATGATCAGCTTTGTTGATCCTTTTTTATTTTTTTATCTTTTTTAAATCATTATCGGCTAATCATTCTAAGACGCCGAGGACGTAAGAGAAATCAGAGCACACGTTCGGGAGGAAAATGAACCCGGGACCAGGAAAGCATCATTTCAAAACATAAAGAAAAAAAAAAGTTACTAGTCTTCCACCAAAAGGGGATTTAGAGTTTGATTTGACGTCTCTGTCCCTCCTTCGAGGATCTCATCAATTCAATCCCACAACATGTATCAAGCTGATAAGCTAATAACACACGCACATCGAAGTTGAGCACCGCACTGAAGAGATAAGCAACACTTGCAGAGGCAATTCCAACCTACCTTCTTGCAAAGAATACAGCAGAAGTAAAGTTACAAGCCACATGCCATTAAAAGCAGTTATATTTCACAGGAATGTTGTGCAGTCCCCCAAGAAGAGTGCACGGCGCAGCGGTCGGCCAGGTGAGGCTCCGTGCTGGACTGGTTCTGCTGATGCTCCCCGGCGGTCTCTCCAGCCCTGGTCCCGCACTCTCCAGCGCCGAGAAACGAGCCGCGGAGAAAGCACCGCCTCTGCTCCCTGTTCTCTCCTCCCCTTACCGGGACAGGCTGCTGTCGCCCCACCCCCGGTATCCTAATGATGCGCCTAATGATGGAGAGGTGAGCTATACGAACTGATGGGGGACCAAACGGAAACCACTGGGACTTCTGCACTACGCGCACTGGACTGACGCTTTTATCCGGCAGGTTGATGGGGTTCCAATGGCAAAGTTCCAAACATACCATGGTACAAACGCAAGGAAAGTTCAAAAGGCAGCCGTTGGAGGAAAACGCCTGCGCGTATTTCCCATGCAAATTAACTCCATCATTTCCATAAATCAGTTATCATTGTCTCAGCAGTGGGGCGCGCAGGGAGTGAAAGTAAAATGGTCCACACCAACAGAATGAGCCAAACGTAAAAAGTAAGAAAAGAACATGAGCGCTTTGGAGCGCGACTTCCAGGTGAAGAAGGGAAGGAGGGAGGAAGAGGAGGAGGAGGAGGAGGAGGAGGAGGAGGAGGAGGTGCGCAGAGACGCTGCAGCCTCCGTTTCATGCGGGGGGGGGGGGGGGTATTGGGAATCCCCACTTCAACTGCGTGAAC